>JARJPP010000320.1:0-46326 GCA_030782485.1 Beauveria brongniartii
GGGGAACTCCAACACATGAAATTGATCAATAGAGAAGGATCAGACTAAAGGCTAAGAAATGAACTTGTGACTATCATCCGTTGGCAACTGATTTGCTAATCCATAAGCGCGACCCGTTCACAAACGGCAAAGTTTAGTAAATGATGAATGAGACGTCGAAAGCCACAATGGAGTATTCAAGGAGCCAAGAACTATATTACGGGAGTCTTTCAAGTGTAAGCTTCATACGGAAGCGAATACAAGCATAAGATAGACTCGATAGCAAATGATAACTGAGATTGTTGTTTCATCAGCACCACGCTGCGAGTCCCAGACCAAGTGGCGAACCACGAATACTTCTTTACAGTACAACGCTTTTCGACTCACCACTGTGGATCAAATTGTGGTGAGAGTGTAGAGGACTGGAGAGTCTTTGGCCTGGATCAAGAGGTCATTTTCCTGTCTGGTGCTTAAGCAGCTCTGGTCAAAGATCGTGGACTCGAATGCGAGTCAATTTGCCACGATGCGCCTACACTCGTACTCAGATAGCCCCGATTGACTGCTACAAACTCTCATTAAATATGCAGAGGCACTCAAAAAGTCGACGTGATGTATCATCTTGACTCTCCGTATATCAGCGGTGCCAATGTAGCCGATATTATCGCGGCTGCGATCAATGTCCAAGTCGGCGACAGGATTCTGACCTAGACGACTATTATTTCACAGGATACCTCTGCATGTTAGGGGTGTATAATTGAGGTATGAACTTTGAAGGATGAGATGACCTATTCCTTGGCTTTCAACGCACCAACATTGCTCGGTTTTCGTCCCGTCCGTTGTCTGTTCCAGCGCTTTCGTCTTGGTCCGCCGCTGTTCCGAAAGGTGGTCAAGCTAGAGAACCCGATAATAAAACCACTTCGAGTCTACTCGACGGTTTTGATCATGGAACACAATTCTCCGGCTCGTGCAGTACAGCTTCAGCGACATCGTCACAGTCACCCTAAAGACCGGGACAAGGAGGTCAGGTTCGACCAGCGCGGCGTTGAGGCCTGAGAACCCTCACTCATTATCTGTTCAAAGAGCTTTCCACAAGCCAGTATAGACTGACCTGATCCAAGTGGTGGGAATTATTCGCCAATGCGAGAAGCCGTTGATCGGTCCTCTTTCGACGACAACCAACGGACGCTCGCGACGAGCAGCCTCGGAACTGTGAATGCGTATGCCGATGGGGAGGAAGAAGGATACCACGGGAGATGGAAAGAGCTGAAAATGTCAATTTCATCACTTTCTAGAGCCTGGTTAAAGCTCTTGGCTTGAAATGCTGAGACGAATGTAGTCATGCTACTACTATATTGGGCCCTTCTCCTGCAGAAGCATCAGAGATGTTGATGTTGTAGCACTGGGTACCTATATGTAGGTATCAAATCAGTGGTTAAAGAAAAAGAATCACTGATGTATATTAGGGAAAGATTGATGATAATAATTAAAGATCATGGAGAAGAGACTTTTTAAGGAACACCTGAGAATTACAAACGCGAAGAGAGTTTTATATGCTAAGGGACAAAATCTGTCTCTTCTGAGAACATATCGGCATGAAAATGGCCAAGAGCTTATTCTTGGGGTTCAAGAGGACCTTTCAAACAATTCTAGTTTTTCTTAGCATATCAACATCACGTTTCAAGTATAGTAGAGGAGATAAGAGGCCATTGCTGCCCTTCTTCTTGATGACAACCCTACGGTAGAGCAAGTATGGCGGTACTAATGCCTACTGTAGCAGTTGAACTTCAGGCTTTCTCAGACCTCATCACTGAACAGTCCTTTGCTCGTCGGCCAATAGCTTGTACAGCTGTCTCGCAGCCATGCTCACCAATGGCTCCGAGGAAACGTACAGAAAAGCGCCACCATCTCACTAGGCTGTCAATTTCTCCATCGATAGCTCATCGACCTCGCAACGGCGCATGACCGGCTGCATGCATACAAGCCCAACTACACACGCAAGCGGAAAGCGCTATGCTCCTCATGCTGACCACTGGATGAGGCACGCCCAGAGAATCAGGCTGTGCGGCTCAACCCCGCTCGGGCTTGCGACAGGCAAAGAGCCAGCCATAGGACTTTGCAATCTCAGCGACAAGAGCTAGGGCAAAGGGGCTTATTTTTTGATCAATTATTCAAAATGAACAAAAGAATGACGGAGGGGGTGTGTACACGAGACTGCGACATGATACGGGTTTTTCCTTTTTCGAGCAGCGCCGTCCCCCGGCGTCCGCCTCGCATGAGTACACAAAGTGCTCGACCAAGCTGATTAGCTAGGGTGCAGAATATTGAGGATAGTTTTTCCGAGGATAGAAGTGGCCGAACATAGGTACATGCGGCATTCGAGAAATTCTACCCCGTGCGGTTCCTTTGCGTTTCGAAGAAAGAATCACTTGTAGCTTCTTTTCCTTTGCAAAAGCAACGCCGTCATGATAGGCTATAAATCTTATAACTGGTAGTTCCCTGATTTACATCTTGTAAGAAGGTGCATGTAAAAGGTGAAAAAGGGTTACTAAACTTGATGTTAAAGTGATCTTTGCCAGTAAGGAGCCTGTAAGTCGAAAGATGCTAGGTATCGGAATGCCGAATCCCGGTTATGGAGTACATAGGACGGAAAAATAAATGCGAATAAGCCGAACAAACCAATATCGGGGATTTAGAGGCGTGGTAATGGAGGTGTGGTAGTAGACGAAGGATCCAATCATTCAACGTATTGGACCAGGAAGTCGTTAACTCGTCTGCAAAGGTTTTCTGACCAACCTGCATGGTGGCAGATGCTCAGCTGCAGAGTATAAGAAAAGACTTCCCTTGGTCTTCCCACGGGGTCTCGTGGCTTGGCTCGCAAGTAAAGGGCTGAAAAGTAAAAGACGAGGCTTTCGGCGCCGCCACCGTCTGGCAATCGGTCATCGCAACGCATGGTATGGCAGCCCAACTGTCAGACTGTTCCACAAAAGAGAAAACGTCTATTCACCTTCCATGTTCGACGCGTGTCAAGATATTACAAGGAGGGGGTGGGCAGATGCAGGGTGTTGTGGGCAAGAGTCTTGCAAGGCCGCCAGCGAGACGGTCCCATACCACCAGAAGTTGTACTCACATCCCGCTCGATCGAGGGAGCACACATAAGCCTTCCGTGTAGACCACTGAATGTTGCAAGTCTAGCCGCGTTGTTAATTTCAAGAAGTGAAAAGCTCTCTGAAAGTTCTGTATAACCTTGGACACTACAAAGGCAGAACTTTACTCAGGTAGTGTGTAAGACGTCGCCAGCCAAACGATTGAACAAGACACGACAATACACTGACAAACGATTGTTCCATGCTTTGCTTTTTTCTATATAAACGAGCGTTCGAATCGATAGCCCAACTTGGATTCACACCGAGAACTCAGCATTGACTCGACCTTTGAGTCCGGCGTCAGCCAGCTTAGGGCAGAACAAAGCGCATGCGAAAAGAGACTATCAAGGATGTAGTATGAAGAGAGCCTAATCCTTTACAGAAGAGGGAACCGGGTTGCCACACAGGCCATGACGCCACCTGCACGAGCACTTGTCAGTTGGATGCTAGCGATTGCCAATCTGCCAACCCGGCGCCCCCGTGGCCGGTAGTCCCGCGTGTTCTGTATGTACCTTCCCGCCTGGATAGATCTTTCTCGGACACCTGCATATATGATTTCTCAGCTTGCGCGATGCATTGATGCCCCGCAAAGGTTTGTCATCTGGCTCACTTGCAACCCAAACAAACCCCTAGCAGCCCTGTTTTGTCATTCCACAATGTTGCTCAGGGCTGAGCGCCACCAACAGCAATTCATGCCAGTGGCTGAATGAGCGTTCTCTCAAAGTCATGCCAAATGCCAAAAAGACTATTTTGAGGCTTACACTGAGCGACGGGCACCAAGCGACGGACACCCCCTTTACCCCCAAAGTTCTTGTCCCCAAAGTTCTTGTCCTCTCGCAAGGGAGATAGATGGGCGCGCCGCGCGGTTGTTTCTGTGACTTGTCGATGCGACCAGCACCCATACAACCCACACACAAACCAACCAAAAAAAACCATACTGATCTGCAAATGCGACAAGTCACATCAACCCGCCGAGTTGGAAGTCGCACCTCGCGCAAGAAGATAGGTTCCCAACCAAAAAGCCCTGCCAAGATCCGCGCGCCGCTCACAATGCGACGCTGCTCCGCCGACTTGCGGCGCCGGTGGCGTGTGGCAGAGACATAGGGTCCCCCCCCCCCCCTCCCCCTCCGTCCCTCCCAGCCATCGTTTTCTTTTGTCAAGAACAAGCAATGCGGGCTGGGCGGAACATCGCTACGTCAACCTAGTCTCGGAAAGGGAGGGGGGGGAGGGAAAATGACAACTAGATGGAAAAAAGAATCCAGCGTTTCCGTCCCTCCTCCTCACGGCTTCTCCACTAGGCCTGGCAAAGAAGTCTATTCGACTCGATATACACCCCTCTTCTTTTGGAAATCAGCGGACCTGGATGTTATGCTATCTGTGCTATCCCACCGACGGAGCCGAGCGGGTAGGGTATGATGCGCCAGAGGCCTAGAGTTGGGGCCTCCAAGGCTGGACTGGAGCCTCTTTTTATCGTAGTTTTTTTTTTTTTGTGATTGTCCGCGAGTCCAGCTCAGCTGTCCGTGCAACTGGGCCCCTTCCTTTCCTTTTCAAGACTCGCTTGGAAAGCTCGCTTGTTTCTTTTCGTTTCCCTCTTAAACATTTATCCAGGTGGAGTTTTGCAACGGGCTTGCCGGCCGAAACGGCACCGGCCAACGGACAATTGGCATGACCTCTCAGATTGATTGTTTGCGCTCCGTTTTCCCGTCATGCCCGGCTTCTGTCCATGAAAGAGACAACATATCTTTTCTTTTAGTGGCTTTCCAGGGTAGCAGAGATGAGAGTAGATGGGCTTACGCCTCCGGAGAGTTTTTTTTCTCTTTCTTCTTTGCCATATATGGAACAAAGGCGAGCGCTGGCGACTCGCGAGTGACAGCTGAGAGCGCTGGAACTGTGGTGAAAGCTGACTCGCCCTTTTCAGCTCCTCAAATAAGCCTTTGCATAGCGAAAAGCCAAATGGCAACTGCTGATCAGGTTCATCTGACAAGTGTCCGCCCTACAAGATAGGCTTGCCCCATTCTATGTAGCCCTCGGAGCAAATCAATTTTGCCAAGGCAAGTCGCCAGCTGTTCGGAACTAGAGGATGGTCCATGACAGCCAGTAGTGAAACGCAAAAAAAAAGCCTACATCCCGCAAGAGATTTTCGACCCCATGTTTCATCCCATTCATCGTTCTGGTTGGAAGATCCGCACCGTTCAGCCCCCAATCAGCAGCAGCAGCAGAAGCCCTGGACCCGGAATGCCCACGACACGACAAGCCGTCACGATGCCATGCTTCTCGAGGACGTGGCCAGTGAACTGACCCCAATCGGCGGTGACGTCACTGCCAGCGCCAGGAAACGACGAGTGAGATCCTGTTTGCACTACCGTCTTCATCTCGGGACCGATACCTACGGAGAGAGCAATTGCCACTCATAACGAGCGAATGGACCGGGCAATATCCAAGCCAGACCAAAAGGCCGCAGCGTAGAGCACCAACTTACCATCCATCGTACCATGTTGACATGGCCCCAGCTAACTAGTAGTGCCGGGCGGGGGTTTTGGTCGCCCGTTTCTTGCCTGCCCTACAAGCGGGCTGGGTACCCAGACCAGAAGTTGTTAGCTTCGGGACTTGGAGCAAAGCAGAATGATGGGCGTGCCGCCGGTCGCCACACTAGTTTCAGCACCGCCCATCCCCAGCGGCAGCGGCGGAAACTTCCAATGGGCTTGCGGCGTCTGAAGCCCAGTCACCAGCTCATTCTTGGGTCCGACGGCAATCAAGAGATTTGGCGTGTCGGAGAGGGGAGAAGGGACTGAAACAACAAATTTGCTAGAAAGAAATGCCGAACGATTACTTTGGCACTATCCTGTTGTAGATGCTCCTTTGGGTAGTTGCCCGCCCACCTCTTTCTTCCGTAGACAAGGTTGATGAACCGCATTGCTGGGAATTTCTTAATCAAGTCGCGAATATATGACGGCATATCCCGGCCTGCTAATTCGGTAGACGAGGGGGCCCAAACAACGAGCGGCCTGCATGTCCTCTCTTGGTCAAGGCCAATTGCCGAAGGAGCCAGCCAGAAGGGGGAAGGGGGGGGAGGGGGGGTGGCACGAGGGAATAGCTACCGGACAAGACTACAACTCCGAAAGATGGAAAGAATTCATATAACAAGGGGGGGTGCTTAAAGTGGAATGGCTGGATCATAAGATACGCGTAAATCCGGCAAAATGCTGGGAAAAATCCCTTGTTCGCCGCCGCGGGCGATTGTGCAAAGGCGATTAAAAGCACCCACATCGGCGTTAGACGAGACGGAGGAGAAGGGCCAAGACGGTTCTAGGCTCGCAAAACTTCTTGGCTCTCAATGGTATCAAAGTAACCAGACAAACTTTTGTTATGATTATTAGGGGGGAGTGGGCGTGTATTGTTGTCGTTGTTGTCGCCTTTTTCCCATGCAAGCCCAGCCGCCAGCCCAGAAGAAGAAATAAGCTCAGCCCTAGGACAAGGCGTCTTGTTTCATTTGTTGAAAGCATCAGGGTCATCGTCATGGGTTTTGGTGCAAGTGCCCGCGCTCAAAAGGAGAAAAAGCCCGAGATCCTTTTTTTTTTTTTTCGGACCATGGACGAATCAAGTTGACGCGATTCCCATCATCTCAGCCTCGTTTGCCAGCCCATCTAAACGGGTGTCTCATTCGTTTGACGGACGGACCTAGCAGAATAAAATCGAGCATCTCGGTGCCGCGCATTGGTTACGGCATGGCGCAGCGCCAAATAACTGGCAGCAGTTTTCCAACGGCGGAATAGTTGCTAAATAGACAATAACCCCGTCCATGGTAGCATCGTAGAGTTGACGCTGGTCTCGTAATGGCGCCAATATGGCCAGTTTCTAACCTGTCAGATCGGATCAGCATCAAGTGTACGCAAAGCACTGCGCCTCACACACTGGCCTCGCACACTGGTCCAACAACTTCCTGGCTTCGTGCCCATCTCGTCGCATTACCGTCCTCTCAGCTCCATCAAATATGTCGATCCACACTTCCAAGGCCGTTAGTGCCAGTCGCTGAGCCTTGTAGTTGGTAGGGTATTGCTTGGCAATGGCGTGACCATGTTTTATTTGCACAGCCTGGATATAGTTCATCTCCTGTAAAAGACAACTGTCACATCCGACAAATTGATTATTGAATGCGAAACCAGACTGCCATGAAATAGTCTGTCTGTATTTGGTGCTTTTTCCATCTCATCAACACCTGCCCATCTAATAGTAAACGAAGAAATAGCAATTCACTTGGGTATCCATATGCTTCCATCGAGATGGTGGCCGTGGTATCCTACCTCGTCGGCCTTGCAAGCCAATTTGCCCCCCTCCCCTCCCCCAACAAAACAAGTACAAGTTCCTGTTCCCATTGCCCAATATATAATATAAAAAACGCCTTGTAATGACTTTGATCAACACTGCCTTGTCAAAGATGTGTCGTAAAATTCGTTGCAAAAGAGCGCGATATGTGCACAATGCTCTCGCCCTGGTGATTATTGTTGATGAACCTCCTAAATCCATTTGCTACTCAAGTTCGGCCTCCGGGTTGTGCAGGGTCCTCGTCCATGAGACAAGCGTTCTCGAGCATGTTTGTCCATTTGCCACTTGTGCCAGCATGGCTGTGCTTGAGGTGCTGACGGAAGTGGTCGGCGCGGTAAAACTTCTTGGAAGAGTTGCATTCCCTAAATTTATGCACCTCTTGCAAGTGGCGGATACGTTCCTCCCAGTCTTGGTCGGTAGGGCGCTTGGGAACAACGCCGCCGCTGAGGGCACCAGTGCCGGGGGTCACACCAGTGCGAACAAATTCATCACCGCAGTAGCCGCAGACGTCAGCCTCTCCGGGGCGGTTAGTCGACTCATGGAAAGCTCGATCATAGCCCAACAGAGCAGAGCAAGACCAGCTGTGGCGTCGAACATGGAGTGAGTTCTGGTGGCGCTCGGCTTCATTCTTATTCTTGAAACGGTTGCCGCAATAGTTGCATTCATACAGCTTCTCAGCTTCATGGGCACTGTAGAGAATTGGGTCAGCTTGATGTACCAGGCCGTTTAACTATCGGAGATGGACTTACGCTAGCTCCTCGGGCGTGTCAAACTTCTTGGGCTTCTTTGGGCAGCACTCGCACATGAAAAATCCCTGGAGCTTTGTTATTGCGGCCTTGGAAGGTTCGGCAACCTTGCGAGGGCTGCTGCCTGACGGGCCTCTGCTATGCAGAGAAGCACGCGAGATGGAGCCACGCGGACTACCATTGAGTGACATGGTCGAGACGTAGGGAGAGTTGGCGCTGGTGGGTGAGACCCCGTTAGAAGAGATGCTGCCAGGGGAACGGTGGCTATAAGCACTGCCAGTGCTCTGGGCAGGAGGAATCGAAAGTGTAGACAAGTATGAGTTGGCCCGAGAGCCAATAAGCGCCGGCGTGGAAGATAGCGAAGAGCCCTGGGGAATAGTAGCGAGCCGAGGAGTGGGGTTGGAGCGAAGAGCGCCCTCACGGCGGCGCATGGCTTCAGCCAGACCAAGAGGGCCATGAGTAGCGTACTCATCGGGCGGGCTGGGGGCTCTGCGCTTGATACCAGCAGCCGAGTGGGATTCGTCAATGTGCAGACGCTTCAAAGAGCTAGTCTCCTCCATGTCCATCTCTTCGGCCGCAAGGTAGTCGTAACTTGCATGGGTTTCATCGCCCGTGTTGCGGCGAGAGCGGGTTCGAGGTGACGAGTAATCAAACTCAGAAGCGTCCTTGGGTGACCGATCGTAGGGCCGATAGTTAAATGAAGACTCACGCGAGTCTGAGAGGCCACGGTCGCGACTGTGGATGGGAAGCTGCACAGGCAGAATGACAGGCGGCGCCAGGCGAGAATTTCCGTGAGATGAATCGCTGAGCATGGAGCTAGATGGTGATCGATCCAAAGGGCGCAGGCAGTCAAGCTTGGCCTTCATGCTGTCGCAGTGGCTGTCGGCGGCGGATTTAAAGCTAAAATTGTTATGCTGGAGGGCGACAAACTCGGTTGGAAAGGACTCGCGGGAGCTAGAGCTGGTCAGTAGACTTTTCAAGGTGCACAAGGCAGCAGTTGCTTTGTCGCCAAGGCATACCGGTCTGTAGATGCATAGCTGGCGTACCCTTCATCACCAGTGGTGCTGCCGGTGTCTCGGCGCTTGAGACTGGGTCGTTGGTCGGCGTAGGAGGAATTGATGCTGCCATAGTTGCTGGCGTAACCGCGACGTTCCCTCTTGAGATCCTCAGCACGACGAGTAGCATCGGTGAAGGGCTCAGGAGGCGGAGGCAAGGGCGGAGGAACGTGCTGACGGGGCTCGATACCGGGGATGGGCATCGCACTGCTCCGGCCAAAAGGAATGTCGTGGTGCGAGGAGAAGCGGTCGCCGGCGTGGATCTTGATGCTCGGTAAAGGAGGAGCAACTTCGCGGTATGAAGGAGGATAGGCCATGGCGGCGTCGCGTTGCTGCGATGTGGAGGGAGGGTTGCGTTGCGGTGCCGCCAGGATGGGCAATAATCAAGACGAGCGGTGGTTATGTAGTGGTTAGATTACGACGTGTGTGTAAGCCGCATAGAGTAGAAATTGTCGATTGAATGGCGCATCCAAGTGGCCAGTCGACAGGAGTCTATTTTTAAAAACAGCAGAGGCTCCAATGGGAGTGATGAGGCGTCGATTGAAGCAGCAAGCAGGTTGGCAGTGCAAAAGCTGTCGCGGCGAGGCGGATAGGGTGAACTGCAGTGGAGCGGCGGGATGATGACGACGACTTTTCGCGGCAGCGCGGAAAAACGGCTAGAGAAGCGACAACAAGACGAAATCGGGGTGCTTCAAGGGTGTATTAATCGGCGAAAAAAAATCGACTGCGAGGAGGAGGGTCGAAAGAAGGCTGAAATGCAAGAGAAGCAAGCAGTTGACCGGGCGGTGGACATGAGATGGTGAGAATTGTGGCAATGGGCGTCGAGTCAAACGGAGGATTCGGAGAGGGCGTTTGACAAGAATTGAGGGAGTGGGCGGCTTGCGTACATATAGCAAGTCGCAGGCACTACCTCAGTTTTTGCTGGGGACCTTTCCACCTGCCCTGCCTGACTCCCTAGGCCGCCTATAAATTTCACTAACATGCTGCCTGGAAGGGCCTGTAGACTGTAGCCCCGCCTACAGCCAGCCTGAAGCCACGCCTGAAGCCACGTTGGTAGCACCCAGCAAAGCAGTATTATTAAGGTTTTCCAAGGCGCAGAATACGTAGAGGCACTTACGCAGCCCAGTGCCCGCCCAGTGTCCCCACGGAATCCACCAAAAGCCTTGCCCTGTAGCGAGTCCCCTAGCGCTGCATGGCGTAGGGTTGCGCGGTGGGTGGTGGTCCTTGGTGGGTGGTGTACCAGTAGGGTTGTAGGGGTGCTACGGTGTGCTAGAGGGAGTTGCGTTATTACCTAGGTAGCGGGCATGACAGGGGCCACCGCTGTATTTTGCCAATTAGCATGGTGGTTGAAGTAGGGGAGTGGCCGCCAAAGGGGTGGTTGGATGGACCTCCTTGGGGGCAGAGAAGGGAGGGGTGTGCGCCGGCCGGCTCTGTGGGGGGCCGGCTCCAGCTCATTGCGCTAGTTTTATTCATGAGAACCACACCAGTGACACACAAGCTAATGTCGCTATTGCAGACGAGTGTGCATGTGGGAACTCGCTGCAAGGCTTTCTCAAGGCCAGTATATCTTTTGCTCGTTTATCTTCTACATTCTTGTCGGCACATCCAGCAACCAAGACGTGCAGGAATTTATACTGTTCGTCGTGGTGTTCGTACCTAGTAGTGGGCGGTGGGTCACCTGGGTAGAGGGCAAGAGGGCAACAACACTCTTCGCCGAACCTGTTACTGTTGCTTGATACCAAGTATTGCTTTCCACATGCACGCATGCTGCAACGACTTACTAGTTACTGGCAACTATTCGCAGCCAGCTCAACGTGTCCTTCGTCCCGTGCCGTGTCTTGCTCGAGGAGTGATTAGTCCTCACCAAACTGGTTGGTGCCGGCATGCTGCCGTGTTTGTCTTGGGATGGCCGCCCGGGTCGGCCTCTCTATTAGCCTTTAGCATCTCCGGATATTGCCATCAGCGTCGACGATATTTCCTGTCCGACTCACTAGTACTGGTAACTAATTAGCCAACAGAAGGTCCTGTCCCCTCATTCCATCCGGTGCACTGCCTCTGCCGACATGCACCCTCGTTTATCCAGGGCTGTCCCTCAGTCCGCCACTCGTCACTTGGCGTGCATCTTGGCCATGACGCTGCACACCACAAGGCTGAAGGGAACCTGATCTGGAAGACCACGCGGGCCTGCGAAACAAAGTCGCTGCCAGCTCCCGGCCTTGTCTCTACCAAGGGTATGTTCGTTAAGTAGCACGTATTCCGTCCGCTTCGGCCTTTCTGTGTGATGTGTCATGTGGTCTGACTGTTTAACTCGGGACTACTTGTTGCTTGATCCGACTCGGCCTTTACCTTGCGACCCGTAATCTAAACCCTTCTTTTCTATTATTATTGCGCATTCGAGTTGAATCGCTGCCAGCTACATCGGTCAATTGAATCAGCCGTACTATGCCAAACAACTCTCCATCCGGTTCGCCTAATGGCCCTTCCTGCTGTCTCGAGTCATAGCTAAAAATGATGCTATTATAACACCGCAAATTTCTCTTCCACAGCGTATGAGTAAGACGACAAGCGACTAACGTCAGTCACCCACTTCCGGACCATACCCACATTTAGACCAGCTAACGTCAAATCACGGCATCGCGAAAAAGCTTCATAATAAATACAAATAAAATTAAGATTACAAATAAAATATATCACTTAATAGCCTAGAAGCTAGAGAATCAATCTATAGATAGCTTAATAACTAGATACATGATATTGCTAGTTAATTATGCGTTAAGCTGTTGGTGTGTATTTTTGACGTCTATAACTTAAATAAATGATTTATTTAGGTCTATATTAACTATTTATCATTTTTTTAGCTTAAGGATCTTTATCTTAGCTTTAAGCTTCTAGATTTAGCTCTTAGTAATAGATATTCGGGCTTATTAGATATTAAATTACTTCTTGATTTTCTACTACATTAGCTAGATCGTACGCTTATTAGTTAAACGCTTCGTGCTTTCAGAAAATAGGTAGCGAAGGTCTTCTTTTTTAGTAGGTGTTTTATAGAGCGGAAGAGCTATATTAAGTGTGTTTTTTAGCCCTAAAGGCGTTATTTTTAGTGTTATTTATAGCGGCTAAAGAAGCAGCTTACTTATTAATAGATACGTCATATAAACCAGCCATAATCCTAATATTCGCTAGCCTAAACAAATATTCTTTTCTATAATTCTAGTCTCTCTTACGATAGCGTAACACTTAAGAAAAATTCTCTTTCTAACCAGCGAAGAATCACTATTATTAGGGCATTTTCTAAGCTCCTTTCTATAGCTTATTTTAATAGCACTAAAAACGGCTACGTTAAGAGGTTAAAGGACGTAAGAGCTATAAGCCGGCAGGAATAAAAGATAGATATTATAATAATAACATTTAAGTAGGAATTCGTCCGTATAGTGGCTACCGTGGCCGTTAATAATAAGAAGTCTTTACTTAGATACCCTTATTAGCTTTATCTTAGGGATAAAGATCATCTTAAGCTAGTGAACAGCAATAGTATTATTTATCTAACCTTTTAAGGTAGCCTGGAAATACTAGCTTTTAAACGGTATTAATTTATCTAGAAACCATTATTGTTAAACGTTCTTTCCATTAAAAAGAATAAGCGGATTTAGCTTCTTCCCTATAGCTAAGATACACTTGAAAATTATGCTTTAAAAGCGCTAACTAGACTACTTCTTTAGCGTAATTCTCTTCTATAATAACCCTAACACTAGGCTATTCTCTTAGAGCCCTATTATAAGCCCTATTTCGTCTATATTATATTGATTCTAAGGGAGGATATCACTAATCTATTTAATAGCAAGAAGCTTAAAGAAATTCTAGATTATATAAGTTAAAGCACCGTTTAGACACTAGAAATTAAGGCGCTTACCTCTAAGTGTTTTAACCTCTGGGTTACGCTTTAAAAAGCCCTATAACTAGTTCTTTCTAACGTCATAATCATCGCTATTAAGACGGCAGAGACTTAAAGCGATCTTCTAGACCTGCTCATAGGTGGGAGGGTTGCTAAGATGATCTTAAATTAGGATCTAGGAAACGAGGTGTAATTCTTAAGCAGCCGGGAGCCGTTACATTAACTCAAATGCCTATTTCCGTGGTACTGTGCCGTTTAAACGATGATTAATGGTTCCCCGAGGTACAGACCAGCGAGCTACAGCCTTTCGCGTACTCATGCCACCAATCACGTCCTGGAGGGCGTTTTAAATGTCGCTTTCCGTGTATTAGCTCATGATAATGCAGTAGGAAAAAAAATAATGTTAATGCGATTTATTTTACGCGAGAAATCACGGTTCTGGTAACGAAGGTTTATCGTTGAAGTGGGGGAGGTTGGCTGGTCCAAATGTGGGTATGGTCCGGAAGTGGGTGACTGACGTTAATCTATGCCGACTCAAGATCCTGCACACGGCAGTCAGGCCCCGTCGTGCCTGCAGCCTCTGTCAATCGTCTTTTGCTGGGGTAGGGCCTCGTTCGTATGACTTCGGCCATACAGAGCACGCTGCTTACCGACCTAGTCGGCTAATCAGTTTTTGTTTGTTAGCCGCCGGCAAGGTGAGACGTTGGCAGCGCATCTTGGAATTCCTCCTTGAAACTGGTCGCTCGGTGCGATCCTGCTGGCAGCTAAATACATACATAGTTGGGCCGTCGGCACGTAAATCGGTACCTATATTACCGCCTGGGACAAAAATAAACACCCGGCCCACAGCAAAGTCCGGCTCGGGGTCTTGGCTGTTTTGTCGCAACTTGACTCTCCAAGTGCTGCGTGATGAGCGGCAACTCCCCTTCGGTGAATAGCTGGTCGGGAAATTACTCGAGAAGGGCTGTGTATCAGAGCCAAGTCTTGTCATTCAGTTGGTGGTCCATCCTAAATTACGAGTTTCAAGCCGCCGATGGCTGGGCTGAGATCCACCACCCGGAATCCGGACCAAAGTTGTTCGTCTCCTAGCCTTGGCCACGTCCACCGGCTGAACGCTGGCTTGCGTGGCCCTGCGACCGAGCCCTGGCCAGGAGGTCTGGTTCGGGCTTCCGTCTGCTGGGAAGCCGCGGCGGCGTCGTTGGCGGTCCCCGACCTCCTCATTGGACCATTGGGCCGTGTCTCTGTTACCCCTGGCTCGACCACCAGCACTTGTAACTTGGACTGCAACGGTCGCCTGCAAGAGTCAGTAGTCTCGAGCTGGACCATGGTGTTGGTAAAACTATTTATTTACTTATCAGGGTGAACCGCTCTGTTGATATTAGCTATTGCTCTGTCGTCAGGGGCGGCTCTGTTTCCCACTGCTACTTACCTAGCCTCCCTGTCATGGCACGGCCGTTGTGTGGCCCGCGGCTCCCCGTGGTGTTTTAGCCTGGCGGCTTAATCATCATTCGTCTCGTCGGCACACACCCCTCAACTTTCAATATAGTGAAGCTCGATGAAGCCACCCCCTTCATATAGCTCGAGAGGCTGCAATTTCCCTGCCGACTGCTTTGGTGGATTGCTTCAGCGTTTCTTCATCACCCCATCAGCTATGCCCTTCCCGGATCAAATGAAGCCATTGTGTCCCCTCGGACATCTAGACCGGATCTTGGATCACGCGACGCGAGCGATCCCGCTTCTCGCTGCATATCAGTATGGAACTACCAGTAGCAAGTGCTGATTCGATCCTGTCCGTCACGCCGGCGTGCAAGGGCCTCGATGCGTACTTTCATTCAGTCTTTCCGTCAAATTCTACTTGGGGGATCTCCGCCGCCTTTCCCTTACGGGCTATTCCACTGCCAGCTGCGGGGCTCCCCAAACCCGCTCTCTGTGCTTGGACATGTTGCAAACGCACCCTATCCTCTTCTCTCGTCGTACTGCGTAGACGCTACCGCCTTATTGTCTCGCTTATGGTAGTCAATCTCATTGCCATGACATGGCTATTTAGTGCTCTTTACTTGTCTCTTCGAGTACCCGATCGATGCGACACGCCCCTCCCCCTTCCAGATCATGGCTTGCCGTTGAGTGCACACTCCATTGGGGCCGTGTTTGCTGGTGCAAGGCAGAGCTAAAACCGCATCGCCAGTGCAAGTCAGCCCAGTGACTACAATCTCACACACCATTCTTTTACATATTACGCCGTCTCGTTTTATCCTGCCATTTCCAGCCTCTTCATTCAAACCCGTTACAAGACATGATGCTGCGAAATCCGAACCCCGCCAAAACGTTGGCATGGCCCATAACACAAACACGTCAGCGTTAGGGCTGAGTTTCATGCTGAAATCGGCTCTATGAGGAAATATTGACCGCCTTTATTGACCATCCGACGTTACAGCCACTGGTCTATCAGCTCGCAAAGGTCGAATGCTGAAGCTGCGGATATTGTGGTACTCATGGCGTTGCAGCATCGAATCCAACTGTCTCGGCTTGTTATGGATACAGGGTTTGGGCACAATGATGGAATAGGCATCTTCACTCGGTCTGAAATCGCCCGAGGTTTCTGCGGTGCAACCGAGTTCTTTCTTCAACAACGGGCCATCCGCCGATATTCAAGGCATCGCTACCTTAATTCAGTTGAATTATTCCACATTACGGTGGTGGCCAAGTCGCCTCGAACGAGATGGACACAGATCAGCCGTCTTGGCCATCTTTTTGAACTTGTTCCCCAGACAAGTCAATGATAGCGCAATTATTGGCACCGAACTTTAAGATGGCGCCTCCGAGCTGTCTACTGGCAACCCGACTGAGTCGATGCTTACAAGCAGAGGCTTGGCAGCTGGCAGCGGCATTCGAGACTATGTTTATTGCTCATTCGGCCCAATCCAGTCAGCGAGATCACGGCACACAGCCCCCGATTCAATATAGCTTCTTCAGCCTCGACATTTCTGGCTGCGGGGCTTACTTGCTCACCAGCCCTACCACGCAGTACACAACCGGAAGAGCTCCAGCCGAAAATATGCAGCTCATTTGCGTAGTTAATAATTCGCCCTACGTATCCACCTGTCAACCAATGTGGCATCAACTCAGTGCCAGTGGCCTGGCGATAAACCTTCTTGTTCGCTTCCCTCTGACTCACTCCATCGATTAGGGTTTTCCCGCCACATTCCGGGCCCTCCGGAAGACACGCAGGCGATGTGCGTCCTTCCAGGTGTTATGCACGCCCAACAAACTGGCAATTGGTTTCCGATTTCCGGGGGCTGAATGCGATTCAGTGTCCATTCCCCACCTGGCGCCGTGGCGCCCGGCTAGTGGCCAAAGTTGCCTGTTTGACCACATCGGTGCCGAGGCGGATTATGGCATGTTTTACAGCTCCAGGTCAAAGGGACTTGCTGTCGGAACCAATCTTTGAATTGTACAGCCTGGAAATTGGTGTCATTTCTCTTGGTATTATTCTGCTGCGCCCAAAGGAGCATTTGGGAAGCATGCTTTGCAGCAAGGTTCAACGCATGCGCTCTATATTTCCCGACTCGCGCGCACTGAAAAGCTGATCTTGCATCGCTCTTGTGTACTTGTAAGCTGTTCGGTTCACGTGGCTACCAACGGGTCAATTTTTACAGTTTTCTAGAAGTCTTCGTGGCTGGGCGTTGTCGAAATCGCGCCCGATTGCCCGTACAAAGATCTTGGTCGACAGAGTGACGTTGACCACCAATATGAATAGGTTGTTTCTGAAAATATCGGGTTTTCTGAAGAGTGAAGGGACCAGTCTTCTAGCATGTCACATTTCCCCACGAACGGGCTTGGTGTGGCACGACGCTAACCGCAAATTACTCAGTATGGATTGTCGTCGTCATGGCGCGTTTAGAGCTGGTTGAATGACTGACTGACGCTCACACAACGCTACCAAACTTCTACCTTGCCCAAACTTCTACTATGCTCACAGTCGACGAACCAGGCGTCGCGTCGTGCGCCACGGCGGAGCTAAGCTCGCCAAGCCTTCTCACGTCGAGCGCGTGGACGGACGACCCGGCAGTTCCATTGCGTAATCGCTTCAGAGACCAATAGGAGCGCCTGTGCTGAATTACGAAAGGTTCACTGCTTAACTACCTCGTCTCCTGCGCTTTTTTTATCTCAATGTTGCGGGGTCAAAGATAGAACGTGGCTGCACAAATCCGCTATCGACTTGGCTCGAAGTCATTTCAGTAGTTAAGAAAAAACGGTGCAGGAGTCGATGATCAGGCTGCGTCGTCAGCTAAGTTTGAACGCCAATAGCAGATTTGGGGGCGTTTCAAGACCAGCCACGACTCCATCCGTGTTCAATTATGCGCTTGGCATCTGACCAACTTGGCAGCTCGCCATTTGCTAAAGAGATGCCAATCTATGGCCTCACCAACGCAAAGGCGGGACGAAATCCACAGACCCAACGACGCTTGTTGTTATTGTCATGCAGGGTCTTGTCCTCGGAGAGTGCTACTGGATCCACGTCATCGAAAGGGTTACATCGCCAGATTCGTGCACAACAAACAGTACGTAGCAGCTTCTCCGCGATCACTTTTCCAGTGTTGGCTGACTGCATCTAAAAGTATGACGGTTTCGGTGTCCGGACTCCGTGGAGGGGTTGCGTAATAAGTTAAGTTTACAGCCATCACAGTCCCACTGCGTCGGAGATGAGAAGCGGCAACATCTCGTATTTACTGGCTAACCCACCACCATTCGAAGTGCGTGCTTCCAACCAAGCGCCAAAAGATGATAAACTGATAATTTCGATGTCAAGATACTTTCCCTGGCTTAAATCTGATCGGCCGACGCAGGAGTCAGGAGGGATTCATCAAGCTTCTGCATTTTCTGAAATCTGGAGAGTAAGGCAGTGCAAGCGCTCTTCACCTCACAGCACAAAAATGCTAAATTGAATGCGGACCACTAATAACTTATTAGCTTACACCTTCCAATCTGCACTGCAGGCGCGGAACGAGATCCAGGTAGGATCTCCGTTTGTACGTACACTTTTGCACATTGTGGCAAACATGCCAAGAATGCCACCGAAATCTATCTGCCTACTCATTGGTCTTGAGCAAATAATCAGGACCGCGCCCTTCTTTCTGCTTGCGTGCGAGGCCACCGCAGAAACACGCCGACTGGAGCGATACATTGTGTCTCACTCGTGGGGTTCATGCACCGGTAGAGGTCCTAGGTCATGGATCCGTTGTTGTATCATCCAACATCTCAATAAGGTGCTGCCCACGGATGCGGTAGAGGCTCAAGCAGCCTATTCATAAATTTGAGTAGATCGACTCGCAATATTTAGTTTGCGACATCGGCACGATTCATTCACCCAGTAATGGGCCTTTTCACCCAACAATATTGTGAGCGCTAATCATCTTGCAGCAAGCTTGTTGAGAGCTGGAAAGGTCTCCCAAGTTATAATAGTACCATCCAGCATAGCGCGCCGCGAGCGAGTAACGCCCTGCAAGACATGCACCCTCCTCACTTGTACCGACGGCCTGGTCAACAGTGTCCCCGAAAGTCCCCAATCCGGCACATTATGTCGTTGATGTACCGCAACCCGAAGGAGGCGTACTTGCCCTGCTGGGCCAGTGTGGAAGAGGATAATCTGCTGAGGCCACTCATCTGCCGAGCATGGCAAACCCTTCCCTCGGCTAGCATGTCGCAAGGTCAGGATGATCTGGCAACGATCAACTCTGTGCTACGCGAAGCAACTCCCCTCTCAGAATGCATTGGCACAATTTGTGGTTTATTCGCTCGGAGTCCAAGGATTCTGCCCAGGCATACGGTATGCACAGCCACAAATAATAGCGTGGTGCCGCTTAGAATCTATTTCGAACCAGTATCTCCGATACTAGTTGGCTCAGTCGAACTCGATGTGTTTCATTGAGGGCAAATTTCAAGGGTTTCTGATTTTTTAGCATCGGTTCGCGACCTGAAAACATGAATCTTCCCCGCCTAGTCGGCTGCAGAGGCTCAGGGTACAACAACACCACTCAATGCGCAGCAATCACAGCACATGCAACAAGGCAATACATAACTCTATTACCATAGTGCTTGTAGAACTCTTGCACAATATGGCCTCGTATACAATCACCGATCTCCGTGCTTACCTTGCACCTTTCCTGCCAAAGGGTTTAATGACTATGCACGACGAGCGAAGGCGCCGGTTTCCTAAGAATGGTAAGAATTGCGGTGCAACATAGGAACTGTACGTGTAACAGCTTGCCTGTTAGGGTAGTGTTCGAGATTGCCTCGTGGAAGCATTCCTGATCTGGCTGGCTTGCGGACATGTCTTACCTAGCAGGGGATAGTGCAATGCTAAGAGGGGTGTGTGGTTAGGACGGGGTAGGCTGCTTGGCTGCAAGAGCATTTTCGAGCAGCTTTTATTATGGCTGCACAGCTAACTACTCGCCACTCGCCTTTGTTAAGACAGTGTCAAAGGTCCAGCTATCCTTGCCCTATAGGGCGCGATTGACCGATCAAAAATCCCGAAACATGCCCGCGAGCTCAGGACTGAGGTAGGAGCGACTTTGCAAGCAAATGCCACGATCTCAAGGGCTAGATCTTTCGAAGCAGAGGGGGCCGAGAAGAGAGATCTGCGCAGCGCTGAAAGATCAGGGACGCAAGGCCAAATGCCAGGTATCCAACAGAATTCTTGTGGCTTCAACACCATTCTACCAATATGTCGCAGACGATGAAAGCAGTAAGGTGAATCTGTGATGGCGGAGACGGAGTCTGCCGTTATTACAGCAAAGACAGTCAGCCCCCAAGCCCAACCGTCTAACTCACAGACTGCTTGTTATTGCCTACCACAAGCGCATAGCCTTAATTTCGGGGCCAAGGTCAAAGTACCCACCAGCACCGTCGCTTGCGGACATCCCACTCAATCTGAGCCCTGTTCTTTTTCCTGGGCAAGGGGAGATCTTGTTCACTAGAAAAAGGTCCGGCAAGGGCGGGCCTCGCTGCCGCCAGCGGCAACGATGACGGTTTGATTCTGTCGACGATAGAGAAAGTGCAGGCAGCGAAGCAACCAACGACAACAAAAGCGCTGCAATTGACCTCGCAAGGTTTCAATCAAGAGGGAGGAGCCGCACCCACCGACGGCAGGATATGACAGGCAGGACGGAGCTGCAACTGCCGGGTATTGTGCCTCTGCGTACCAGGAAGACCCGGCCCGTCTTCCGCAGAGTGACAGACTAGAAGTCCTAACAAATTAACAATATATCACGTTCTAGGAATATGAGACCTGATACGACCAAGACGTACCGGTAGGATTTTCGAGGCAATAGCCTGTAGGATTTTCGAGGCTGCAGGTTGTTAAATACAGCTGTTGTCTTTTCTTCATATGCTGGGCCGCCTACACGTCCGCGCGTCCAACTACAGTGTGAGCTGGGGTGGACAAGGCATCATCCGGGTTCCAGATTTGGCCTCCTTGTTAGGGTGCTTGGTGCTTATTGCAATCGAATATTCGACACTGGCTTGAAACGAGCTTCTTCGACGCAATGGATCCTGATCGATCGCTACCTCTCGTCGCCCTCGTTGTTCCCTATTTTCCATTATTAAGCTGGATGAGATCAGATCAACCAGCTAGACAGGGGAATCGCGTCAAAGGTAGGCCGAGCTCGATGGTATCCCTCGGACTACATTAACCCGGTTCTTATACTTCGGCCACCGTTTTTTCCCGCTTTGCTGGGCCATGCTAGGGCTGATTATTATTGTGCTGATACATCTCCCCACAGCCTTGGCGAAAAATATTTCATGGGCCATGGCCCGAAAGCTGAAGCCCCTCGTCGCAAGCCCACCACCCAACCTGCTTCCCTTATCATGTCGTTGTCGATCAGCAGAGGCTGTTACTATGCCTCCAGGCTTGTCGCGCATGGGGAGCCGGCTGGCCCCCAAACGAGTGCAGCGGGGGCGGATAAGGAACTTGCATTGCCAGCGCCCTCGTGTTCCCAGGATGCTTCCGCATGGCCACAGGATTTTGTGCGTTATCACACTGCGTTTCGCTCTCCGCTGACTGGTGACTATTGCGCCTTCAACTCACAAGGCAGGCATTGGGTGTTGGATCTGGTCCAGGATCTTTCTTTCTTTCCCGCGTGCGGCAGCAGCCTCATTGAATCCGCGAGGGGGTTGTCTCGCCGCCACAAGCGGCCGCCCAGACTCCGCCCAGCCTTGGCTTATTAGCCTTGTGCTGGTTGGTGCAAGGGTCATTAAGGATGGGTGGAATAGCATCATGACAGTGCATGTATTTATTCGTACGAGCGGGGCACCGAGCCAATGCTCCTTTTCGACAGTGTCTGCAAATTACGACAGTGTCTGCAAATTACGACAGTGTCTGCAAATTACGACAGTGTCTGCAAAATTACGACAGGCTGCCCGGCCGCGGCAGGCCAAGATACATTGCACCATGCTTGGGGGTTGAAAGCAGCAGGGCTGAGCACGCAACAAGTGCCCACGCACAACTTGGAAGTGAAGGATTCATGAATCTGAGTGGTCGCTGCAAAACACGGATGTTGATGCGTCAATAGCGAATCATCAAGAGCACTATTTACAGGTCTCGCCACTTGCTCGCGTTCGTCGCTTAATAATTATTACTCCGTATATTAACTCCAATCTCAGGGCAGACATCGACAAGAGCACTCGCCCCGTTTATTGGCGCCTTCAGCTGCGCGGGGCAGTCATTATTAGAGTTCGAGTCCTGGATTTCCCTAGTTACAGAGGCAAGGGGCAAGAACTGCTTCTTTTACGGAGCACGAAGGTCAAAAAACACGAACAAAAGATCAAGCGGCCAATCAATGCAGTTGCTCCGGGTCGATTCTTATTGCCCGCCTTTCCCCTCGTTGGCTTGCATGAGACGACCGGTCTTGCCCAAATGGCAGCCGTTGCCCGAGCAAGCCGGCTGCCGCCAGAGGTTTGATCTTTTCTTCTTCTTGGTGGTCCCAGCCGTCCCTACAAGGCGACATGGAGAATAATGGCCGATTTTGTAGTTACGGCTCGGCCCTGATAACTGGAGAGGCGACTGTAAGATGAACGACAGCCGGCTGGGCACTAGCCGGCATGCAAACATCTTGACGGTGCATCGCGGCGCCCTCGTTTCAATACACTCTATGGCCCACTGCTCGCTGTGATCTTGATCCGACAGGGCTCTGACTGGCGTCATGGCTTGCCACTAACTAGGTAGCTAGTTAGTGGCCCTTTTTGTGCCGCTGGGGCTGGCTGAGATCCTTCGGTGGCTGGCGCAAAACAAGGTGTGAATTGACGCCTTTTGATTTTTTTCTTCTTATTTCATAATGTTTGATCTTTTCTTTTTCAGCTGATTGCTGTCCACACTCCCACCAGCACCGAAAGCCTGGGCCAATCAAGTTATTTATAGGCTGAGCGCAGAGGTCATTTCAATCTACGACAGGCACCAAAGAAGGAATCGATAGTAGAGCCCATTAAGCTTGACGCCGGTTACAGAGAGATGTTGGCCAGACGCTGGGCGAAACATGGAATTCTGAATCAAAGCTCCGTGGCTAACCGCCTGACGGCTGCTCAGCCTTCTTGCCTTCCTAGTTGGGCGCGCTGCATATGCAGCACAGCCCTGCGAGGAATCAAGTCGTTTTTTCTCTTGTGCAGGCATGGCATTGATTGGCAGGATGTCACACAAGACCTGCAGCATTCCGAGCCGCGAGGCCGTTGGCCTCTCTGTCTTTCACACCGGTGCGGCATTACTTCCGCAAGCGTGCCGCGTCCCCCGGCGGCCTCGGCATGCTCTGCAGGTCTACCCAGGCCAGGTTGCAGGTCATGACTTGGTTTTGATGTCGACGGGCGGTGCGTGATTGGTGATTGATGCAACATTTGACAAGTCGAAAAATAAGGCGAGAGAGATGGGGCAAGGATACAAAAGGGCTGAAACATTGGGATCGCATCTACTTTGCAGTGGGCTGCCTAGGACCGCCAGTAACGATGCATCCGTAATGCATCTGAGCAGCGCGCATACACATGTGGTGGTATATCTAAAGTGAGGCGTCATGAAACAGTGGGTGGGTGGCACTGCCGTCTTGTCATAAATGATTTCGCTCTCTTGCCCCAGCTTGGAACAAATGATTTCTAGCAAGACCAAGACGGCTTTCCCACACAACAAGGATGGATTATCAGCATCGGATGACATGAAGAATGCTCGATGAGCCGCAAAGCTTCAACTCGGCCACTCATGCTCGAGTTGGGAGATTTACAGACATGTTGTGAGAGCGAAAGATGCAAATCGACACCAGATATGACAGGGCTCTCAACGACAAGTCTTGCTGCGGTTGCTGCACGCTTTCGACTTGAACGCAGGCAGCATCGATCATGGCTCCCCTGTCACTCGGACTTGAGCTGAAGTGTGGGAAAAAGATGCAGAGTTGGGAATGGTCTGGTCCGCTTGACCCTCCCATCCTCATATCACCTCCGCCAACAAGCTAACTAGCGTCTGCTGCGCACACCCTCCTTGCTGTCGGCGATTACCAACTAGTTAGTCAATGATGAGCTAGCACGCCGTCGTTGGGGCTCGAATCTCAGATGCTAAAATTGTTCCGCTAACATGACAAGAAGGCGATTGGGACGACATCCAGCAAACAAGGATTAGTAGCGCACTCTACACTTTGCAGATGGTGAGATGTTTGAAAGACACGGGACAACAAAAGGACCACGTCAATACGGATACTGAGTAACTATTTATTAGTGTTGCTACTCGACATTGCTTTTGCTGGCCCAGCCACCACGTCTTGCGCTGCATGGCATGCAAGTCTTGGGGTGCAACTTACAAGAAGCCCTTTTTATGAATAATGTAGGCCACGCTACGGATACCGAGTACAATCCTCCGTAATGGCCCGACAGGGCTGGGCTACGGACAGCGCTAGAGGTGCCAGTCGATCCTCGATGCATCTAGCACGCCTTTCTCCTTATCATCTCATTCGTTGCAGGGGTCGAATTGGTGTGGTTGGAGAGAGCAAATGCGACACGTTTGAAAAATCGAGGGCAAAATAGGGCTCACGGAGCAGATATGCGTCCAGTACAGATTACGCCAGGTCTACGGATACTTGAAGCAATGACATCTCGATTGGGAAGCAGCTTATCGCACCGTCCATCTTGTCTTTCCTCAACGACATTGCATTCATTTCCTTGATTGAATTTTGCTTCACAACGGGATTTGCAGTATCCGTAGCCGTCGTTGTAACCCTGCGCGGGTGGTTTCTCGACCATTGCTGTCCTCGTCGTTGTTGTTTTCTTTTTTCTACCCGTTCTTTCATCTGCTTCATCGACACAGTAGCATTAGTCTGCGTAGCGCTGGCCCTACTCCATTTATACTGCTACTCCCACAAAGGTCGGCTCCAAAATTTCGCACCTGGGCTGGACGAACAGGAGGGCAGAAAATGCTGCAGCCTAGAATCCCGTCCCCGTTTCTGGCGGGGCCGCGGGCGTGAGCTTTGAGATAGCTGACACCTTGAAGTTTTGGGTAAAACTCGACATTTCGCACGGGAGATGGGGGGAGGGGGAGGGGGCGTGTGAGAGAGACAATGGACAGGAGTGAGAGAAACATGAATGGTGCCTTGGGTCTGCACTAGCCAGTTCAGGGACGGTTGAGAAGCAAGGACGAGAATATTTGGTCTTGGATGATGGCATTCTTTGAACCTCATCCTTGTGCTCCTTTTTATTCGTTTGTTATTGTTGCCGGGATTAGTGCACGGCTGCTCTGCTCTGCGCATAACCACGCCATACAGCGAGCGCTTTACGGCGCGTGGCTGCGAAAGCCAAAGTGCAATGCGATTTCCGCACATTAAGCCCTCTTATATTGATTGATTCTTGGACTGCCATTGCCGACTGCCCTGTGGCAGAGAGAAAAAGTTGCTCGAGAGACGTGCGTTCAGCGTGGCAGCGTTTGGGGGTCGGCAAAGGGGGTGTTGAAGACGCAATCTGGCGACCATCAATGAATGGGAGGACATTTAAGATTCAGGTGTCGTCGATCAATGCGACGATACAGGTGCGTTTCCTGCCTTGTTGCAAGAATTTGAATATCTTCTGACCAGAGCCGACAGCCATGCGAACGTGCACATCAATTACATGAACATGAATTGTTCGCTCCGCGCTGCGCATCATCCTACATGTCGTCAGAATCCTCCCATGAAACATCTGATCTATTTCTCTCATGATATCCTGACCAAAATGCACCCCACTTCGGTATACTTGGGCATAGTTACTGTCCCTATGGCCTATTAGCCCGAGAGCCCTGGATATAATCTGTTTCAGGCGGCGCACTTGCGGGATTGTCATGCCCGATCCTCTCATTAACTGTATCCGCAGCCGCCGTCTCACACGCAAAGCAACTCGTGCCGCCGGAAAATGACGATTGAGGTCCGCGCAGTGCCCGACTCGGTGGAAGCCACAGAGCCGCGCAAACCCAACTACATCTACGACCCCTCCCCCGTTTCCCGGCTCGAATGTCGCTGTGTCGCTCGACACGCTGAATCTTGTCTGTCCAGAACGGGCGGCAGCTCGCATAGCGTTTCTTTTCAATCTCAGCTTTGCCGCAAACCCAAGATTCGGCCGGGGAAACTTGATTACGTTTGCCCCTTTGCCCGGTAGGCCCTTTGGCGGCAGGGCTAAATAAACTAACAACGTTTTTTTTTTCTTACGAGTTTTACCCAACTGTTTCCCCAGCGCCAGTTCGAGTCAGTGTGGTTCCCGTGGCTATGACCAGAGACGCATACGTAATGCGGCGGGAACTGCTTCAACTCCACAGACCCCAAAAAGCTAAGAGGACGCGCGGCGCCTATATCGACTCTACGAATTAGAAAGAAAAAAGGGGACGAATAGCAATTTCTCCGGGATGGAAATAGCAACCAAATGGTCCCTGGAGTGGCCATGATGGGCTCAAGTCGTATGGGGAGATTGCTCGCGTGCAAAAAACAGCAAAATGCAAGGAATGCTGAGTTGCCGACACGGCCGCGCGGAGGCTTTTGAGCCTGGCCATTTGCTGTGAGCTAGGGCCAGTCAGTATTTCAGGAAGAGTGCGTGCGGCTAGAAAAGCTCTACTAGATGTGGTATTCTGCCGTGCCTTGTCTCCAAGTACTTGCGTATAGAACGTTGTCAAGCAGCATGTCCTTGGCACCATTCAACTCGGAAGCAACGAGACAAAAGCCAACAGAAGTTCGTCATTCCGGGAAGATTGTACATGGAAGATGATCTCTCACTGATGATTTTTGCAGAGATTCGTGATTTGACATTAGCGAGACTCTCCCAATTACACAAGAGCTTGCATATTTTCTCAGGCTGCAACCCATCTTCTCTACACGCCCCCTCATTCCAATGCTCGTCCAACGTAATAAGCTGGCCCCTACATAAATACGAGAGAAACCCTGCTTGCTGTAAATGGTCCATGGCGGGCAACGCCTTGTATTACTTCAAAGTACCTCTATAACCTCACACCGGTCGGTCCGGCCGGCCACGGCATGGAGCAGTCATGACTTGCCACATGGGGCGTGGCCAGCCGCGCGCGTGAACAGTAAAAAGTTTGTCGTCCAGTCTATTATGGCCTCTGCGGCGCCCGTTGCATTGAGTCCACGCGTCGTCTCTATTCGCCTTGGGCGTTGTGATTGGAAAGACATTTTCCTTCGTTCCCGAGTTAATGCAAGCGACTCGGTTTCCAATCTGAAAGCCGGTCACGGGCTCTGCGTAGAAGTAGCAAGAAACGTGCCATGGGTAACAAACATGTCGAAAATTCTCTTACTCACATTAAAAAGAAAAAGAAATAAAAAAAAAGGTGCCGCCGACTTGTGTTGTGTGGCCTTGGGGTAAACAAAACTTGAATTGCGACGTGCCACCGCGGTACTGCAGCCCCCCCCCCCTTCAAAACCCTGGCCACAAAGGGTCTTGGCATCGGGGACCATGGCGCAAAAGCAGATTTGCTTTACGGCTTGGCTGCCCATTGATCGAGCCCCGTGCTCGACTTTTCAACGTTGCTCACGGTCGAGGAGCCGGAGCGTGTTGTCGTCGTAGAGTTGGCTTCGACGTCCGCTCAGGTTGCCTGCAGGACTGACCTGCCAATTGTTTGGTATCTGATTACTTGTCCTGCAAATTGCAAGTTTAGTGCGCAAGATTGCAATTTCTCTACAATTCTAAAATATGGTAATTTGTAATTGCATTTCATCGTGCCTATTGGTTCAAGACTTTCTACTTTATCCCATATCGATACCCATCCCAAAACGCCAGTGAAAACAAAGATTGTATGGTTTTAGTTGTGTATATCAGTACGTCAACATATGCAGGAAAAAGAATGAGAAAAAAAAAATCAGCCAACCCATCTACGGGCACTGCGGAAGAGACGCACCCAGGGTCCGAATTCGCCCCAAGTCTCAGTAGCACCATCCGGAATGTAACTGGCAATGCCAGCCATAATGGTACGCTCTGGGTGAGGCATCATTGCCACGAACCGTCCGTCCTTGCTCTGCACACCGGCAATGCCGCCAGGGCTACCGTTGGGGTTGTAGGGGTACTTCTCCGTGACATTGAGACGGTTGTCCACGTAGCGCATTGGAATCATACCGGAATCAGAGAGGTGCTGGTAAGAGTTTGGCGAGCTGAACAGGGCACGACCTTCACCGTGTGCCACGGCGACAGGCAGAGAGGAGCCGTTCATGCCGTGGAAAAAGACGGAGGGTTTGGACTCGTCTACTTCAACACGAACCATGCTGACACGGCCCTCAAACTGCTGAGAGGCATTGTCGACAAAGTTGGGCCAGTGCTCCGTGCCGGGAATTAAAGACTTGAGACGGGTGAGCATCTGGCAGCCGTTGCAGATACCAAGTGCAAAGGTATCGGGGCGCTTGAAAAAATTGACAAACTCGCCGCACGCAGTCTTGTTCATCAAGATGGACTGAGCCCAGCCGTTGCCGGCACCGAGGACATCACCGTACGAGAAACCTCCCGGACAAGCAAGACCAACAAAATCGGCCAGTGTGCGCCCGCCGAGGACATCAGTCATGTGAATATCGACAACCTCGAAACCAGCGGCGCGGAATGAGTAAGCCAGCTCAGCGTAGCCATTGACGCCCTGTTCACGGAGAATAGCAACACGCGGAGGCTTGGTAAACATGCCAGTGATGGATTTGGCGAGAGGCATGATGTTCTCGGACGGCGTAAAGCTGAGCTTGTAAGAAATGCCAGGGTCCTCGTTATCAGCGATGAGAGAGAACTCGGAATCAGCACCGGCGGCAGTATCGCGCAGCCGCTGCATGGCATACGAAGTTTTGCTCCACCACTGCTGCATCTCAGCACGCTCGAGTGTGGCAAACGGAGTCGCGCCGTAGCGAATGGAAAGGTTTTGCTTGGCCTTGGGCTTAACAGCGCCAAATTTGCGAATAAGTCCAGGAGGAGGACCGCAAGTCGCAAAACAACGCTTGAAGTTCGTCTCGTCAGATTTGCGAATCTGGAAGACGGCGCCAAGTTCCTCGTTGAAAAGGGCATCAATCATATCAGCCGGACTACCAGTCTTGGAGATGCCATCCATCATGATATCCACGCCGCAGCGACCAGCAAACATCATTTCGGCGACGGCAGTAACAAGACCACCATCGGATCTGTCGTGATAAGCGAGCACAACTCCACTCTTATGAAGCTGATCTAGAGCATCATAATAATCCGTCATCATGTCAAAGTTCTTCATGTCGGGCGCTTCATTGCCCAGAGCACCGAGAGACTGGGCCAGAGCAGAGCCACCCATGGCCTTGCGGCCTTCGGCCAAATCCACGAACATGAGAAGAGTCTCACCTACATCCTCGATGCGACGAAGCTGAGGTGTCCATGTATTCTTGTAGTCCTCAACGACCGCAAATGCCGAGATGGCGACAGAGACTGGAGCAGTCACACTCTTGGACTCCTCGCCATTTCTCCAGACAGTCTTCATAGAGGTAGAGTCCTTGCCAACAGGGATGCTGACGTTGAGTGCTGTGCAAATTTCCATAGCACCTTGAACGGCCTCATAGAGTGCAGCACCCTCACCGGGATGGCTGACAGCAGCCATCCAGTTTGCGGAGAGTTTGACGCGGCGCAGGTCTCCCATGACATCCGCAGCGCCGAGGTTCATGAGGGATTCAGCAATCGCCATACGGGCTGAGGCAGCTGGATCGATCAGGGCAATGGTCGGCTTTTCACCCATGGCCATAGCTTCACCAGTCTTTTGGTTTCCACCAATGTGGAAAGAGGTAGCGGTGACGGCAACGTTGGACACGGGGGTTTGCCAGGGTCCAACCATCTGGTCTCGGGCGGACAGGCCACCGATAGTTCTGTCACCGATTGTGATGAGGAAAGATTTGGAGCCGACAGCGGGAAGCTTAAAAACGCGCTCCACAGCCTTGGACAAGAGCTCCTGGGTAGACAGACTGGTTCCGAAAGCCTTCTCTAGACTTGCCAGAGCGCTGAAGGGGGAGAGATTGGGCTTCTTGGAAGTAACTGTACGCTTCAGTTGTCGCTTAGGAGGGAAGAGGGCGTCCATGGGAAGATCTATGGGCCGAGGATATTCCTTGGACTCGCGGTCGGTAAGAACAAGGTGGCTTGCGCCGTTGGAGGTTTTGGAGACGACAGTGCCAACATCGGAGAAGCCGCATCGCTCTCTCTGGCAGATGCTGGTGAAACGATTCATTCCCTCGGCGTTGATGAGAAGAACATAACGTTCTTGTGCTTCATTGCACCAAATCTGGAGAGGACTCATGCTGCGATCTGCACTCTCAACTTGGCGCAGTTCGAAGTTACCACCGAAGCCAGCATCTTGGACCAGCTCAGGCAGAGCATTGGACAGGCCACCAGCACCAACATCGTGGATCATGGCAATGGGGGTTTCGTTGCCCATAGCACAGCACGTGTTTATTACCATCTGTGCACGTCGCTCCATCTCGGGGTTGCCGCGCTGGACACTGTCAAAGTCAAGGTCGGCATTGCTTTCGCCAGTAGCGTTGCTCGAGGCAGCGCCACCACCAAGGCCAATAAGCATGGCAGGACCGCCAAGGACAATGACGTGAGCGCCGTCGCGAACGAATCGTTCCTCCTTGAGAGCGTGTTCGGGTCGAACAGTACCCAAGCCACCGGCGATCATGATGGGTTTGTGGTAGCCGCGCCAATCAGACACATCCTTTGCATCCGTGGCTTCGGTGGCATCGGATGGGGTAAGTAGAGTACGGAAGACACCAGTAAGGCATGGTCGGCCAAACTCGTTGTTGAAGCGGGCGCTACCAATGGGGGCCTCGAGCATAATATCGAGACTGCTGGCGTAGTGTGCAGGTCGGCCAATGTCTTTTTCCCAAGGAGCATGGTTGCCAGGGATGAGGAGGTCAGAAACCCAGAAACCGGCAAGACCGGCTTTGGTCACGGACCCCCGGCCTACAGCACCCTCATCGCGAATTTCACCACCAGAGCCAGTGGCGGCACCTGGGAAGGGCGAAATGGCTGTAGGGTGGTTGTGAGTCTCAACCTTGGTAAGAATATGAACAACTTCGGGGGTAAGCCTCCAAGTACCAGTGGAGTAATCGGGTGCCCAATAGTTGGCTGCCTCGCCCTGCAGCACGGCCGCATTGTCGCTGTAAGCCGAGATGGTATAATCCGGGGTCTTTTTGTGAGTCTCGCGGATCATCTGGAACAAGCTCTTGTCTTTCTCAATACCATCAATAGTCCAGGACGAGTTGAAAACTTTGTGGCGACAATGCTCCGAGTTGACCTGCGCGAACATGAAGAGTTCCACGTCGTGGGGCGAGCGACCGAGCTTCTTGAAGACGCCGACCAGGTATTCCATCTCAGATTGGTCAAGGCTGAGGCCCTTTTCCTTGTTATAGTCAGCGAGCACCGCAAGGGGCTCTTTGCCATCGGCAAAGATGTCGACAACCACCAGAGGCGAGGGCGATCCTTCAGCGAACATGGTGGCGGTGTCGGGTTGCGTGCGGTCGAAAATTTCAGTCATTCGGTCGTGGAGGATGTCGCGGAAGGCAGCAATTTGTTGTTCAGTGACAGGCTTGTCAAATTCAACCATAACACGTTTTCCGCGTTCAATGCGGTTGACACCATCGCGCAAACCACAGACGTGGGCGATACTGGTGGCCTTGGAGCTCCATGGCGAGATGTATCGCGGGGTAATGAACAGCGTAAGTACATTGGCATTCGTTTCGTCGAGAGGCGCCTGTCGATTGCCAAAATCCTGCAGAAGCTCATTGATCTTGTTAGAGACAGCGTCGGAATTGTCCTTGAGATCCAGATAGTAGAACCAGTTGCCCTGTAGCTTCTTCACAGAAGCATCAGCCGCCTTGCCAATACGGGCCCGGAGCTCCTCCAGGTCAAAGGCAGTAAAGCAGGAACTGCCAACGAGAAATGAGCGAGGCATGATTGAAGCGGCAGAGATGCCAGGCTATCAGCACAACACCTATTTCAAGGATGTAGGGCTGCTGTGGCAGATGATTGCGCTGGACGCAGGAGATGTGAGATGCGAGTCGTCGAAAGATGCCCCTCCATCTCGAGGGGTCCTATGAGGGGCCCTGAAAAAAAAAGTTCTTGCTAGTCGGACCTGATCATTTTACTTACACGACCTATCACGTGACTTCTCCCACGCCTAAGGTACCTACTCTGTAGCTAACTAAAATGTAAGTACCACAGTAAATCTAGTAGCGACGCCCCTAGAGACGCCGTATATAGGCGATTTCGCTTGAAAAAAAGCGTCTTTGTCATTTTGTTAGTTATACTAATAACATAGCCTAAGATGTCAATTATCAGCTCTAGCGGCGGCGCTGGCGGCACTGGCGCCGACGAAATGACGGAGTTGTTAAAAATCCTTAATCATGTAAAGCTTGAACTGTGAGCTGCTGTTGTAGTGCGTTACTCACTTTCTGGTGGGCTGCACGGCAGAATAGCCGGTATCCAGGGCGCGAGGCAGTCACGTGGGAGGTCCCCCAAGTAAAATGACTAGGTCCGGCTAGCAAGACTCAAAAAAGTGTTTCGCCGCCTGCCCAATAACGGCAACTGCGATATCGCGGGGTGGCAGAAAAATGTCTTACCCCACGACGACCGACTTCAGCCATTAATTATCGCAAGAATCCAAAACGCTGATCTAATATAACTTTTTCTCCCCGTCACTTGGCAGCGCGTTAAAATTGGGTTAATGTCTCAACAGCAATACGCAGCGTAGCGGAGTCGGCTCAGTAGCTTCCTTTTACTTCCGGCTCCATCTGAAGTCCCATCTGCAAAAACGTTGCCGTGGCCTCGGCTATCGTGACTTGACGCCTACAACTACAGTAGCACACTATTACAAGGCATAGAAGCACGCAGCATTTTTCAATTTTTGATTTGCCTTGGTTCACATCCTGACCCACCTGGTTGTGCAGTACCAGCTACCATCCGGCTCGACGCCTCTGGTACCGCGACACTCGTCAGGCATACCATAAGCAGCATGGCTTACAGCCCGCTAAATATCCCCGATAACCTCTACGTCGGAGGGTAAGTCAAATCTTAGATTACGTTCACCTACACCAGCTTACATTAATTACCAGTTTATGGGCACTCCGTCGCTCCGATCAGCTGTCTGAAAAGGGCATTACTCATGTACTGTCGCTGTATGGGTTCCCTCCAGATTCTCTCAAGAACTTCAAGGAAGAGCCATGGTCCGAGTACGGAAAGCAGTATCAACACCTTGTTATCGATATTGACGATGTTGAAGAGACCGACATCCTAGTCGAGTTTCCAAAAGCCGTCAAATTTATCGACGGTGGCCTCGACAGCATCAGCCAATCAGGCAAACCGGGTGGTGTTTTTGTCCACTGCGCTGTGGGCAAATCCCGTTCCGTTTCCTGCGTCATAGCCTTTCTACTGTGGAAGTACCCCAACAAGTTCGATCCTTCCGCCAAATCCGGTACTTTAAAGCCTCGAAATGAGACGGCTGAGGAAGCAGTGGATGCCGCTCTCACCCTAATTCGGCAAACACGCCCCATGGCAGAGCCCAATGATGGATTCATGGAACAACTGCGCATGTGGTGGACAATGGGATGCCCAGAAGCCGTCGAGGAACAGCCCTTGTATCAGCGCTGGGCATATCAGCGGGAAGTCAGCGAGAGCCTGGCTGTGGGACAGGCACCTTCGCGTCTTCGTTTCGAGGACGAGCAAACTCCAAAGCTCGACACGTCTGGATCGAGCCTACGCTGCAAGAAATGCCGTCGTGTGCTTGCAACCGCCCAATTTATTGCCAAACACGAAGCTAGCAATGGCTCAGTCAACTGCCAACACTTCTTTATTGAGCCCTTGAGTTGGATGCGCCCCGAATTGGAACAAGGTACCCTGAATGGTCGACTGACCTGCCCCAACGGCCGCTGCGGTGCTACTGTAGGCCGCTACGATTGGAAGGGGTTCAAGTGCAGTTGCGGTGCCTGGCTGACACCCGCCTTCTCACTACAACGAGCCAAAGTTGACGAGGCCGTGACATCTACATCTAGTACAGGCGGCAACTTGGGCATTCGGCTTCCACCTGGTTCTGGACGGGGAAACCTCTGAGTATGCACAATGCTCCTTGGTACACGAGTAGTGATTTCTTTGGAACAGAAAGGCTCGCGAGTAGGCTTTGGGGCACCCTGGAACTGCTACTGGGCCACCCTATATATACATGAGCTATCGTTTGCTCGAGATACGTTACGAGCAACCCACGGGTGTATTTGGGCGGCCACTTACGAGTGCGCGGTTACGACAACGTAGCCAATACTACGGAGCGAAAGGCTGTGCTGCGATTTGTAGCCTTTCATCGGACTAGCCGTTCAGCCTTTCGATTGGGAGCAAGTGGCATTGCAGACTTTGAGCTGTCTTCATCACATAGACCAAGTGTCTCTGGAGGAACAGCAAAAAGATACTCAAGAGAGCGTTTACAGTCTGTGAGCTCTAACCGGCTACACGGAACCCTCTGTAGGCGCGACAACGCACGGCTGCTCCACTGACACCTACTTCAAGCCTCAAACTTGCTAGATCTTCCATGTACAACCGGCTCAATGAATGCATGGTCATCTCCGAACGGACACTTCTCCATGTAGAAACGCCAAACACGGAATTTTCATGCAGCTACGGAAAATGCAGACCGAACTGGCAAGGCTGGGGGCGTGTACATGATCAGCAAGTCGCAATGGATTCTAACCCGCTCAAAGAAAGTTCAAAGTACATATAGTGACAATAGAAAATGATGACTTATGGCTCAGAATACGTGGATTGCTGCAAGGCTTCGCTGCTGTGGGTGGTGTAGTGTAATCACACCACTTGGGACATCACCGTCTGTGCTGTCACGAGCGTCTGCAATGAACTTTGCAATTTTGCAAGATTTCAAATCCTTTAGATGTCAAAGTTGAATTGATCGCCTTTTCGAAGTACGACATTTGGTGTTTTGCGTGGGTTCTTGGAAAGGCAGAATAGAAATGCGCGAGGAGCATTTCGCTGGAGAAGGGCTACATCCAACTCGCCCTACCAGCATCTGAGGGCCTTGCCAAGTTAGGTATGTACGTGTAATCCAATCCCGAGATGGGTGTTATCATCGCATATCCAGTGTCTGATTTGACTATTTACATGTGCCCATATTTCATGTTCAGTCTACTTTGTGGGCGGCTGTGTCGGCACAGAGGGGAAATACCCCGGTTTTGATACCCTTTCTCGATCTCTCTTCGCAGCATCCGCTTGTCTTTTCCTTTGTAACCGTTGCTGATAAAACGCACTGTTGCTCATACAGTCAGGCCATAATTCTTGCATGCTGCAGTGCAGGTAGAACTCACGTCTTCAGCTCAAAGGTCCGAGGCTCTTCCTCCTTGGACGCCTCATCTTCTTCTTCCTGTTTTGATCCACGCGGTCAGTCTGCGTTGAAAAATCGTCTGCATCTCAGTAGCTGTACCTTTTTATCTGTTTCATCATCCTTTTTGTCCGTCTCGTCTTGCTTCTTCTTATCGTCTTTATCTTTGCCGTCTTTGTTCTTATCTTTTTCGTCTTTTTCTTTCTTTTTGCGCTGCTTCTCCTCGTATTCTTTCTTCACCTTTTCCTTTTCCGCTTCCAACTCTTGCTCTCTCTTGACTTTGGCGGCCTCCTCATCAATCTTTGGCGTGCAAAAGTAGCGATCCTTCAAGTGCACAGCGCATACGTAGAAAAAGTCCTTGGAGAAAAGTTATTATGGAGTTCCTCTACACATTCTGATAATGGCAATCTTTTTAGTGTTGATTTACCTTTTTATCAGGCGTGATGAGTACTGACGTACTCATCTTGTAACAGATGTCGCAAGCTTTGGCGGATGCTTCCGCCACCTTGCGGTGGTTGTATATGTTTGGAAACGGGGCTGACATGGTGATCTTGAGAACCGTAGTACTTGTTTCTCTAATTCATATGGCCAAAAATTTATGGAGTTTTTTGCAGTGCTGTTGCCCTGCAGATGATGATGGAAGTCGGCCCAATGCCCCGCGATTGCGCCTACAGCTCGATGACTAATCTCACTGTGATATCACTTCGTGACGCCGCCGTTTTGAATCTATGCCAAGAGTTTGCTACGTGTGTGACTTTTTTTTATCGATATTATTTTATCAGCGGCTGAACTGGATATTACTGTGAAAGTTGCCTTGATCGGACCTTTTTGCCGTCTTTCCTCGTCTCTGCTTCGCTGTTGCAACATCCGAATGTGTACTTGGGACAATTTATCGGTTCGGGTTATATGCATGTAGATCTTGAGTTTGAGATCAAACACGATCTCGACACCAGAACTTCAAGTGACATGATTTCTAGGACGTCATCCAAATATCTTGTAAATAACTCTATTGGCTCCAGTATCTAAATCATAATTCATACAGAACAGCAGTCGAATAGCCTCTTACGAAGTGCCGCTACAGCGGGTCGCGCGACACACCAGGCCATGGCGGAGCTCACTCAGGCCGTGCGATTGGCTGACAGGGCCAAGAACAGCCGCCAGGCCCGTTCACTGACGTCGCGTTGGCAGCGCCCAAAAAATTGTCTGGTCCAGTAGGCGATAGGACTTTCATTACTCACCATCCCTTGCCTTTCTTTTTTTTCACCGCTGTCGCAATTGCTTGCAACGCTATATATTCGGAAAGAAAATGACAATGGAACTAGACTGGGAGCGCCTCAATGCGATATTCAGCCCCCGTCAGGACATTCTCGACGGCATAAAGCGATGCGCCGGTGAGTAGACTGGACAGGCACCAATTGCGCGGATCGCCGACATCGAGTTGCTAACTTTCTGACTAGAAACGCCCGGCAAGGTCGCCCTCTTCAACGAAATCGCATCGCATATTCATACTAAGCTGGCAGAAAACGGAGAGCCCGAGGCAAAGAGACGAAAGGTTCAGGCAGGCCCTACAACGAATGGGAGCACGAATGGCGCGTCCTTGGCTGGGAATCCGGCTGACGACTCTATTTTGCTGCAAGTCAAAGAGATTTCCGTCTCCGTGCCGCAGAGGAAGAAATTCGAGCTATGCTTTACACAAAATTTTCTGTATGCGCGCCTGCCAGGAACAACAACTCCTATCCAGGCCATGACTTATGCCTGGAGCGACATTGGTTGGTTCCCTCGCCGTATTTGCCCCTAATTATTCGGCTTCTAACCCGACAAGAATTTGCCTTTTATCTTCCCGTCCCCGAGAAGACCCAAGTACAACACAACTACGTTCTGTTCCCCCGAGGCTCGACGACACCACCCAAGTCTGGCCCGGTGACCGTCGAACCCCTCGTTTTCACAGTTCCTGCCACGGCACCCAAGGAGGGCACGATAGGAGGTAGCGAGGCCGGCTCGGCCGCCGCCGTCTCGGACACATACAAGGGGCTGTTCCACTGGGCCTTTAACAGACGCCTCCGCGCCGCCGGCAGCGATGTCCACATCGTCGCCTCGGACCCGAACAAATTTCACAGCATGGTCCGGCAACCGCACCGGCCCAACGAAAAGGCCGTGCATGTCGGCGCTTTCCGAGGCTCCAAGGACGGCTATCTGTTCTTTCTGGAATCCGGCATCCTCTGGGGCTTCAAGAAGCCTCTCATCTTCATCCCGGTGAAGCGCATCGCCGCCATGAGCTACACCAACATTCTACAAATCACCTTCAACGTCGTCATTGAAGTGTTCCCCGAGGAGGAGGGCGACGCCAACGACGAGTACGAGTTTGGCATGGTGGACCAGCAAGACTACGGCGGCATCGACGACTACGTCAAGCGCAACGGCCTGCAGGACCGCAGCATGGCGGAGCAGCGCAAGGGCAAGCTGCAGCTGGCCGAAAACAAGAGCAAAAAGGGCGCCGACGGCGATGCGGCTAAAGGTGCGGGCGACGGCATGACTGAGCTGGAGCGCGCGGCGCTGGGCGAGGACATGGACGACGACGATGAGGATGAGGAGGACTACGCACCTGGCAGCGACGATGGGAGCGGTGGATCTGGGGGGTCGAGCGATGAGGATGACGACGACGACGACGATGATGATGTTGGTGACGATGCTGGCGAGGATGATGAAGGTGACGGCGAGGGCGATGAGGAAGAGGGAACTGGTGAGGAAACCCCGGGACTGTCACTTAGATGAAAAAGCACGGTATGCTCTTTCATTGTACGTTCAAATTAATGCCTGGTGTAATATTGTCGGCGTTGGCTTCTGATGCTGTCTATATGGGTCTTGTCTGGGTGTACGGAAATAATATGCGGATTGCGAGGCTTGTCAGTTGGTTGTGTGGTTGCCCAGTATTTGAATGCCAATAGCGTCTCGCGTCATGAATGCCAACACAACCATGTTGCTCTCAGAAAAGCACAACTACTATTTTCTCCCTGTTGATGCCCAAATAAGGCGGTGTGTTATCAATATTAAATCTTCCCGTGCAGCAGCTTTCCGTTGTACATGAGCGACGTAGTATGTTGAATGCTTTACAACCAAGAGAATGAGGTGGGGCGCTTATAACCAGCAAGGGTGGCGCAATCTTGAATTCTGGTTCTCAAAGCTCTCACTCAACCTCGGGAAGCCGCTCTCACAACTTCTCGTCACCTCTTTTCTTTCTTTCTTCTTCTTCTTTTTTTGGGGGGGGTCATTTTACATGTCCAGGTGGTTTATTAACCGCAATTTCAGCCTCATCGTCGCACTCATTTCAATTCTTGCCCTGTTCTTGTTTGGCGCTCCCAGCATCTCAACAACCAGCACCGCCGTGCTCTCCCTCGTGCAGCAGCAGCGAGACAAGACGCATCCAGCACCAGCAACTACCACTACCATGTCGTCGATCCGCCGCGCCGCGCCAATGGTGTTTACGCCGTCGGGCCGGCACACGGCGACCGTCATCTTCATCCACGGCCTGGGCGACTCGGGCCACGGCTGGGCCGACGCGGTGCAGCAATGGCAGGGCCGGAACAAGCTCAACGAGGTCAAGTTTATCCTGCCTCATGCGCCCACGATTTCCATCACCATGGTACGTCACAACCCCCCGGCCTCGGTTACTTCACTTTGCCGTCTCAAGCTAATGCTCTTTGTCCACAGAACGCAGGCTACCCGATGCCCGGCTGGTTTGACATTGTGAGTTTCCGTGGCTTGTTCCTACCAAAAAGGGAAACCGCACCTTTTCCCAACTCGCCCCAATCCTAACCCCCCTTTTCTTTAGAAATCCATCGCCGCCCTCTCGCACGCCGCGGGTACCGCGCCCGACGAGGACGCGGCGGGCATCGAGCTGTCGCGCGCGTACATTTACTCGCTCGTGCAGGCCGAGGTCGCCGCGGGCATCTCGTCGGACCGCATCGTCCTCGGCGGCTTCTCGCAGGGCGGCGCCATGAGCATCTTTGCCGGGCTCACGGCGCCCTTTAAGCTCGGCGGCATCGTCGGCCTCTCGTCGTGGCTGCTGCTCAGCCGCACCTTCAAGGACCGCGTGCCCGCCGAGGGGCTCAACCGGGACACGCCCGTCTTCATGGGCCACGGCGACCGCGACCCGCTGGTGCTGTACCCGCTGGCGCAGGCGTCGGAGAAGAAGCTGACGGAGCTGGGCTACAAGGTGACGTTTAAGACGTATCCGTAAGTGTTTTCTTCTTCGTTCTTTGTTTTTTCTCTTTCGTCTTCAAATCCCGAGTGAAGAGCGTTGTTGTGCAATTTTAGAATAGGCTAACAAAGTGGCTGCTTTGCATATAATATAGCGGCATGCAGCATTCAGCTTGCATTGAGGAGCTCAGTGATGTCGAGGCTTTCTTGCAGTCTCGTCTTCCCTCCTTGGATAAGTAAATTTATGAGTGCGGGGAGGAGCCGGCAGGTATTTCGCAGGGGTTTTCCGAGCAAATTGAAAACAGCTACCACCCCAAATTTCCGTTTGCGATAGCACGAAGATCAGCGCAAGCTACTTTGAAAGAGTTCTTCCAGGTCTTAACAGCGACACCAGATCTTGAAACCACGGTATGGCCTTCACTACCATCTTAAAATGCCATACTCTACACCTTCATCTAGTTCAAAGGCCCAAATGAATAGCATGCGTTAGACTTGAAATGCTTCGGTGTCTATCATAATCCATCAGCCACATATGCATGTCTAAACCACAGGCCTGCGATGTCGCCGTGTCTCATGGCACGGAGTACAGGAGATGAGCAATAACAGGTGAACGGCAAGGGAAAAAAAGAGAGATGGAGCAAAAAGATGTAGCGCTAGATAAAGAGCCTTTCTTAGAAAGCAGCCCTGTCAGTGTTGTTGGCCAACTTGGCTGTAAATGCTTTTGCGGGCTCGTAAACTGCTGGAGCTGAATACAGCGAGAGTTGTCTATCATTTCTCGCCGTCATGATCACTATACTAATCATGATAATCATAGAGAGTCGGCTGCAAGGAACAGCAGGAAACGAAGCGCCACAGTGCATGGGCTTCCCCGTTTCTGGAACCGGTCGTGCCGGTCTGTAGGGACGGATAGACTCGTGTCTCTGAATCGGTTGCGAGTAGAACTCCCATTCGAAGACAAGCGCGACCTCTGGTGATTGAGACTGCCGTCCATTTGGCTTGCGAATACCACCCTCTCACCTACTCTGATAGTAAATTTGGCATAGTATTCGCGCTGGCGCCTGGTCAGTAATTATCTCCTTCTTTGCAGATACGGAGATGTGACAGAAGTCTGACAAAGGTGGGCCCGCCGTTGCATGAAAAGGTTCACGACTTGAAGAGCGAGTTTCACGTCGGTACGTGAGGAATAACAGGCAAAAGTGAAATGCGTTTCATGGACATGCCGTGATATTATGAAGCATTGGTTAATTATCAGAGAGGCGGTCGATGGATAGATTGCGGGCAAAGAAATTATTATCAGGCTGGTAGTGGCAGTCGGGACATGCTGGATGGGGCGATGATAGAGCGTACATACGGAGACAGGGGTCGGAGCTGTAATGCTACGACGCGCGTGTGATAAGTGACGACGCAGGCGAATGCAATGCACGCGAGCTCCAGAGCCTCGCCTCTGAAAAGGTTGCTCGTGTGCAGTGGCTTTCAAATGTGAACACCAGCCGGCCACCATTGCATGGTCGGCGTCTCCTCGAATGTATATCGATGTGTGTTATTGACGCCGGAGGGGCCAGCAACCGAAAAGGTCCGTCGAGTGGTACACCACCAACGGTTGGAGTCGATAGAGCAATTTTGACTTTGAAGTTTCGTCATGTTACTACCATCAGCCCTGGGAGCGGACGTCGGCAAGTCGTTGCCGTTGGCGCATTCCAGCTTGTCCTCCCCACCCGACCGCAACCTCTCTGGAATAGGCCAATGATGTGGTTCTCAATTAGCTCATCCTGTCTCGAGACGAAGGGGGTTCCGGGTTGGTTGGGGAACAAGAAGACAACGATGGATTGATGCAGAAATCCTCCTACTGTTGCACAGTGGCCGGAACCCTGCCTTATTGCCGTGCCGTGAAATCCGTGATCGCCCTGCCACAGTTCCCCCTACGCTCCTCTGCCCCAAAATGTCTAGTCACTTGGTTGATGCGAAAAGACCCCAAAATGTCTGCTAGCGCATCACTCGCTAGTCAAGTAGTTTTCTCCCTTTGATAGAGAAACGGCTAAACAAGTGTCTGGTGCCGGCGAGCCGAGATGGATCAATTCGGAGGCCGATTGCGGTAAGGAACGACAGTGAATTATTTTCTAATTTCTTGATTTTCTTCTTGTGCAATTAATCATTTCAAATCATGAGTACTTGCTGGCTTGTTTGGCAAGGTAGCCAGTGCAAGATGCAGTGGCATGAGACGGCATCATGTCGGCAGGGCTAGCTTTGCGGGCGACTTGTAGAGGAAAGCAGATAGTTGATAGAGCCTTTGTTTGGTGATTCAAGCGGTGAATGATAAATTGGTGCCGATTTGGGAGGGCTAGATGCAGCTTCTTGGAGGTTATCAATAGTGCTGATGGGCAGTGACAGAGGAAGAAGGCAAACGACATCGACAGTGAGAGATCCACCAAGGAGGCCGCTGGGGGCCCGGCTTACTCAGGCGGCCGAGGCACTTGCGCACACTGCAACGTACGAAGGTTGGCTGGTGGTTGTAGGTGACGTCTGCCGTAAAACAACGTAAGATGAACGAAGAATTAATGATGCAGTGATTTTCGTGGCTTTAAGGAATGATTGCTTGAGGCGCATCGTCAAAATCATGATGCGCAAGCCCGAAACAATCCGTACCGTGAGAATGCATCAAGCATTGTTACGCTGACGACGGCACTGGGATGCCCCGCTGCGAGGCGACGGCGCGCTACCAGTAATAAAAACGGAGTCCCTTGTGAAAGGTACATGCTAGTACGGGTACGGAGCAGCGCTCCGTGCTTGTGGTTGTGTTTGGGCTTGGGCTTGAATGACCTGCCGCTGTGACCAGAGTGTATTGCCAGACAAGGTCAAGGCAGAATCCCTCGGCCTGCGCTGCCTTTTGATACGCGCGCCCTTTCTGTACCTCTTGCCAAGTCATAGACAAGGGCACAGATCTATCCGTCTACTGTTTCCGCTGTGTGAGAATGCCAGATCATCTCGCCAAGACCAGCCTGACATGGCTGGACCGGGTACTTGTAGATGGGCTCCTCTGAGACCCGGCCAAGTGGACCCCTCTTCGGCAGCCGCTGGCCGAGAGGGCCCCACCGGCCAGCGCAAGTTTACAGTGGCTTTGCAGTGGCTGACAGGTACCTCATCCACTAAATACCTGGCTGCTTGGTGGCATTTTTCAGTGCTGACACCTGGGGCGACTGGTCGCGGGGCCCTGACCAGTGACGCCCGCTATCCCATAGGTAGGCCATCCTGCACGCCACCGCCTGTGCCAAACGTGCTTGTGCCTGCTTTTTTTTTTTGCCAGCCCAGCACTTCCCCAGCACCAAAAAACCGACCAGTCCGCCGGCCCGTCAAGGAACCCCCCCGTACCTATTGGCCCTTCTCGTTTCCTTCTAGACCCAGCCCCCCCTCCCCCTAGTATTCCGATCATTTTCATCAATATCTATTCATTAACCATCACCTTGCCGTCGAGACCGTCGCTCACATCTCTCCTGCGCCTCGAGCAGTCAGACTTGCAGCCGTCACTGGCCTACATGCCCGTCTGAACAGATCCCACCCGCCTGCTCGCCCGCCATTCGACTGCCGCCGACGACTCTTTCGGCGATATGCGTGGCCACTCAGAGAAGCCTGTCGTCGTCCCCGAGACGGATGGCGACCACGACGCTCACGTCCCGACACAGCGCGTCGACGAGCTCGACACCGAAAAATCAGAAGTAGAATCCAATGTCGTAAGTCGGCCCCAATACCATGCACTTTCTTCTCGCCCAACGCCAATCGCCGCCCCGATATGCCATTCGCGCCACCGTCTCCAACCACAGCGAGGAGAGGAGAGGAGTGGGAGAGGCAAACAAAATGTAAGCAGCAATGCTGACCGGTCGTGTTTCTACGCTGCAACAGGAGCCCTTTTCGTACGAAGAAGATGACGACCAAGACTTGCCTCGCCAAGTTCAAGTTCGAACCGATCTCAACGTCACCGAAGATGACCTGCTCGAGGCTAAGGAACTCGCTTCCCGCTACACCCTCGATCAGGTCCGCGACATCATGGTCCGCATCTATAGAATTCACTCGCGCGATCCCAACTTCCCTACCGCCGTCGTACAAAAGATTAGCGCCTTTCTTGAAAACGAAGACGTCTTCAAGCACCCCGAGTTGCACCAGCACCTAATTTCCGAAATGAAGTTGGAGGCTGCCCTTGTCACCTCAAACAGCCCCTACGCCGAAGTCCGCGCCGTTGTCAGCAACAAGGACGATCCCACGACGCTCTCGTCCACCATTCGCAGTTGGGCCATCGGTTTACTTTTTAGCGCCCTGCTCGCCTTTGTTAACCAGCTCTTCGATATTCGTCAACCTGCAATCCGTGTCATGGCCAACGTTGCTCAGCTACTGGCATATCCCGTCGGCAAAGCTGCCGAGCGATGGCTTCCCGACGCTGGCTTCACCCTCTTTGGCATCCAACATAGCCTAAATCCGGGACCCTTCACTCGCAAAGAACACATGCTCATTACCATCATGGCTAACGTCGCCTACAACACGCCGTATACCAATTACATTATTTGGGTTCAATATCTACCGCAATATTTCAACCAGCCTTACGCCGCCCACTTTGCCTACCAGATTCTCATCGCCCTTGCCACCAACTTCATTGGTTACGGAATGGCCGGAATCTGCCGACGGTTCTTGGTTTACCCCTCGTACTGCGTCTGGCCCGCATCCCTCGTCACCATCGCCCTCAACACTGCCTTCCATACCCCTGGCAATCCGCCCGTCATGGGACCTTTTGGCAAGATCTGGCGCATCTCGCGTGCCAACTTTTTCTACATCATGTTTGGCGCCATGTTTATTTGGTTCTGGTTCCCCAATTACATATTTACTTCGCTCTCCAAATTCAACTGGATTAGCTGGATACTGCCTCACCACCGCGATCTCAACGTCATCACCGGCATCAACAATGGCCTGGGTCTAAATCCTTTCCCTACTTGGGACTGGAACGTTTTGCTATGGGACTCTGCTGACCCTCTAATGGTCCCTTTCTTCAGCACGCTCAATCGCTTCATCGGCGCCTTCATTTCCATGTGGGTCGTCCTGGCCTTTTGGTACAAAAATGTTTACAACACTGGCTACTTGCCAATCAACACGAACCGAGTGTACGACAACACCGCAAAGCTGTACAACATTTCACGTGCAATCAACGACCGCGGCCACCTCGACCCCGACAAGTACGCTGCCTACTCGCCACCTTTTCTTGGCGCTGGCAATGTCGTCATCTACATGTTCTTCTTCGGCATCTACACCTCGACGCTGACGTATGCCATTCTGTACCACCGCAATGAGATCTTCATGGGCTTCAAGGCTCTGTTCAACAGCTTCCGCAAGAAGACGCCGCTTGAGGACAACCACATCCTTGACGTGCACAATCGCCTGATGAAGTCGTACAAGGAAGTGCCTGAGTGGTGGTACATGTTATGCCTAGCGTGCGCTATCGCCCTTGGCGTTGGGGGCATTGCCGGCTGGGATACGCACACGTCTCCTGGGGTTGTATTCTACGGTCTGGCCCTCTGTGTCGTATTCGTTATCCCAGTCGGCATTATCAAAGCTATGACGGGTATCGAGGTGACGCTCAACGTCCTGGCCGAATTTATTGGAGGCTCGTGGGTCGACGGTAACGCTCTGGCTATGAACTACTTCAAGTCGTTTGGATACGTCACTTGTGCCCACGCCGTCTGGTTTTCCAACGATCTGAAGCTTGCCCACTACGTGAAAATTCCGCCGCGGCAGACTTTTTCCGCGCAAATGATTGCCACGCTTGTCAGCACCGTCGTTTGCATCGGCGTCCTCAACTTTCAGATGATCAACATTCGCGAAGTCTGCACCGAAAACGCCCGCTACAAGCTCACTTGCCCCGGCGTCAACACCTTTTTCACCGCGTCGGTTCTCTGGGGCACCGTCGGTCCTAAGAAGATCTTCGGCCATCAGGGGCAGTACAGCGAGATGCTCGTCGGCTTCCCCCTCGGCGTCGTCATCGTCGTCGTCTTTTGGCTCCTTAACAAAAAGTATCCTCACTGGGCCTGGACGCGTCAGATTCACCCCGTCGCCATCATGTATGGCGGCATTGTCTGGGCTCCCTACAACATGTCGTACATTTGGCCTTCGGTGCCCATTGCTTACTTTTCCTGGATCTATCTCAAATCTCGCTACGTCGGATTGTGGTCCAAGGTACGTTTCCCTCTACATCTCCCTAATCGTTAGACCCCCACGCTAACTTGACGTCTCAGTACAACTTTGTGCTTTCCGCAGCTTGGTCCTGCGGCATCGCCATCTCCGGCATCATCATCTTCTTTAGCCTGCAGTACACCGAAGTCGACTTTAACTGGTGGGGTAACCATGTCTCCGAGCAGGGCTGCGAGGACGACTCGTGCAACTACAAGAACCTCGCGCCCGGCGATTACTTTGGGCCTCGCATAGGAGAGTTCAACTGATTTACGACGGTGTTCGTTCTGCTTTGCCGTCATGAAATATGATTTGTCTATATAACATTACCGGAGTTCTCTTTTCAATTTGTTTTGGCTTGCGTGGAGAATATTGGCAAGATGTTGTTTCTTCTCTTATTGTCATGCATTGGGAGTTGGGTATTTTGCTTGAAACTGGAGACTTGTAAATTTTGGCCTTGATTGTTTTTCTGATTCTCTTCTTCTATTTCCTTCCTTCTTCGAACCTGTTTGTATATACTGCATCAAGAGACGGGAGCTAGCTTGGTTTGACATGATTCACAAGCGAAAAATAAAAATTGAATACCAAAAAATGGCCGGTTTCCATGTAGGCTTCTTCTCCCCCACCCCCTTTGCCTACAGAAGACGCAGCTCTCGACATCGAAATCACTTCTACAACATGTGTGCCAGAAGAATCAGGGTAAAACAGAGTTCAGAATAAGAAATTTTATGCCTTAAAAGTACACGATAAAATATCCACATACTAGAGATGCGCACACACACACAGACATCGAGCCCAACACACGTACACGCACACATACATACATGTATGCAACTCCCTCCATAAAAAGAAGAAGAAAAGGTCCTGGTATAATTGGGCCTGGGGGGGGGGGGGGGGGGGGGGGGGGGGGGGGGGGGGGGGGGGGGGGGGGGGGGGGGGG
>JARJPP010000321.1:0-38145 GCA_030782485.1 Beauveria brongniartii
CCCCCCCCCCCCCTCCCCGCCCCTTCCTCCTCCCCAAAAATGATGCATTCGTTCCATCACGCTTCATGGTTCCATTTACTTGACATTGACCACCTCATCATCGTCCACCTCTTCAATACTTGTGCGGCGAATACCCTCCTTGGCCTGGACGAGGCCCTTGCCATGACCCTCGCCCGCCGCCGGTGGGGTTACTACTACCTCGCCCTCTTCATCATCGTCACGCTTAGTAGCCTCTCCCGGTGCCGCTGCCGTTGTTGCCGTAGATGTTTCTGCGCGGGAGCCAAACGGCCATAGGCCGCTGAGGCCGCGTGCCGCCTCCTTGACCGGGTTGACGGCCAGCGGTTTCAAAAGCACCCTGTCCGGTGTCGGTGTCGTTGTCGTCGTTTCCTCGTCCTTGCCTTTGTCGCCGCCATCCTTTTCCTCCTCCGCCATGGCAAAGTCGCCGAACTCCTCGTCATCCGAGTCATCATCGTGGACGCCGGCGCCGGCGGCTCTGCTCACCATGCCGCGCCACCACCCGCCGCGGCCGCTGTCCCCTCCTCTCTGGGGTTCGTCCTCGTCTAGGTCATCATCGTCAAGGTCATCATCATCAACATCGGCAAAGGGATCCCTCGCGCTACGTTGGTCGTTGTCGTCGCCATCATCATCGTCGTCATCGTCGTCAAAGCCGTTGAATGCGTTGCCAAAGGTGGCGCTGTCTTGACTATTTTTTTGATGCATGGCCAATCTCGCCGCAAGCTGCAACCGTGCGCGAGATGGGGGGATGTTCAGTGGCGGAGGAGGCGGCGGTGGCGGCGGTATTGAGGGCGGGTCGAGAGAGCCACCTTGTTCAGCATAGGAGCGAAACTAGCAATGTTCGTTAGCAGCCAGCACCAAGCATAGTCTTGATCAGGCGGGCAAAGCAACACAGATCCGTTCAAGCTGCGATATTGGGTATCCCCCATAGTCTATCCATAATTGTACAAAGTCCGCCATATCCATAATACATGTCGGCCACTTGTGTAGAGAAGCAAGGGTCAGGGCTAGTTCCATCCAGACCTTTTCCTTGCGCACGTCTGTTGCTCATAATTCCATCTCTTCGTCATCGTCGCCATCCATATGAAGAGGCCTATCGCCAAAATATCCCCGCATATAAGGGACTCCATCTTTATAAAAGACAATGGGTCCGCCTGAGTCTCCCGCTGCCCCCGGATCTGTGGTGTCTCTGTCTCGAGCCGGTTCCTCACTCACCTCAGTGTTGACATCTTCGTCTTCGCCTTCCCCGTCATCATCATCTTCGTCACTGCTGCTCCCAAACCCGGATATTAATGTGCCTCCGCTGATCGCAAACGGCCCGATACCGCTATTGTTGTTATTGTCATTGAGCTCCATGCCACCATTCAGCCCAGCTTCCGCTAGCGCGGTGGCACCTGCTGGAGTGTTGCTGAGGCCCGTAAGACCGCCAATGCCGCCGGCACCAAGGCTGGTACGGTGCCCAAGTGCAACTTCGGGCCGTACACCACCAAGGATAGCATTGTCCCTCTCGCGAGTTTCCGCGAGCGCACCCTCCACGTAGTTGATCCAGCCCGGGCTCATCACCTTGTCTAGAACAGTCTCGGAGAGCAGCTCGGGCGGATGTCTTTCAGTGAACTTGACAACCTCTTCGGCAATCAAGGTGAGATGGCCCATATATCCCATACGGGTCTTGGTCTTGGCCTGTGATTCGTCACTGGCTTGCTGGCCATTGATAATGGCAGTCGTTATGTCAGCGGCCTCAAAGAGAGATACAGCCAAAGTAGGGTTGTAGCCTCGATCCATGGGGCCATTGAATACTTGCTGGACGACATCGTAGACGACGTTGTGCAAAAAGTTATTCCAAGGGTATTTGAAGAAGAATGACTACAGACGGTCAGCAATGATAAGGCAACGTAAGCGGGAGAAAATAAGCCTACCAAGATAGCGGGAACAACACGGTGCTCGACAAACTGTTGTTTCAGGTAATCCCCAACAACCGGCTCGCCAGGCATGTCCAGCTCCGGGACGTGGGAAATAGTGATTTCGGCCACGTGAGGTCCGGACTCAATTGGAATACTCTCGTCCCAGGTAGGTGATGCGGCCTCACGAGGTGGCTCAGGGGCAGGCGGTGCGGAGAAAAGTGGTGCGGGGGTATCTTCAGGGTGTGGTGAAAGTGCTCGAACCTGAGAAAAGGCATCGCTGGGGGAGGCAACATCCAATTTGCTAGTGTTGTTGATGATATCATCCACAGCTGCAGCGGAGCTCTCTGTTTTGGTTTTCTCATCTGCTATCGTCGCAGAGCTTTCCGAATCTGCGGGCCTTTCGGGCTCGGACGTTGTTTGGGAGGCAGCTGATTTGTCCAGCTCAGCGGGTGGTGCCTTGCTGGGTGATATAGGTGCAACGACGAGCTCGGGATCTTCGAATTTCTGCTCCGGTTTCATGGTAGCGTTCAACTTGGGAGATGTGAGGGGTTCGTCAACGAACTCGTCCTCGTCTCTCATGGCCATGATACTCGATCTTTCTTGTTTCTGGGCCTCTTCTGTCGTGGCATCCACTTCTTCGAAGCCGTCCTCATTAGGATTCGTAACCTCGAGACGTCTGCCTTCGCTGGGCATTCCCTGGCGCATTGTCAAATTGTCACCGGCAACCTCGTCGTCATGTGCAAGAGCGAGCAAACCGGCTTCCCTCATGCGCTGGCGCTCAAAGTCGCGCGCAGCGATGAGCTGCTCAGATCCAGCTTCGTTGAGGAGGCCCATGTTGCTACAATGTAGAAGCTCTGCCATGAGTTCGCAAGTCTTGAAGCGGTCGAATCCTAGTGGCTCTAGTTTTTCGCCAAAGGTTGACGCAAGACCATTGGCCTGCGCAGGGCCGTCCATTATCAGGCTCATGAAGTTGGGCACATTGTCTGCAAAAAGGCGGAGGAGGGTACCGAGGTAGATAGGATCACGGCTGCAGGGCTCAGCTTGGGTCTCGGCAAGCACATCGGGGTCGTAGTCAGAGTTGTTTTTGCGAATCACCTCAATGATGATACCAACGCCGACGGTGAGGGGGTTGCCGCCATTGAGCATGTATCCAATGAGTTGCTCGACGCATTTCTTGGAAACTAATTGGCGGGTGAGCTCGTTGGGGCCGATGCATTGCTGTTCATTTTGTGATGCGTTGGCAGAAATGGTGATGATGGCTTTGATGAAGTCACCAGCAGCAGTCTGGACGACCCAGGAGTGGTCTGGGCTGATGAAGGAGAGGAGCGTGAAGATGATATCTTTCCCGTAGAGCCATTCGACGATGCCGTGGCCACCTTCAGTACGGTCCATAGCAATAATCTTAAGAAGCAGGTCCATAATCATGGGGCATTCAACATGTCTCAACATATCGGGAACGGCGTTAGGGAGGCTTCGGAGCAGCTCAATCATATCTTCGGTCTTCTTTTCAAAAAGCGATTCGTTGACCTTTGTAAAGTAGCTCGCCTGCAGAGGATCGAGGGGCGCGGGGCGGGACAAGAAATCCCAGAAATCCCTGATGAGCTCCTTGTTGTCGGTAAGGGACTCGTAGATTGACCAGGTGTCGGAGCTCAAAACCTCACAGGCAACGAGGGCGTAGCGATTGTGGCGCTTTTCTTGTTCTTCGTCGTCATTTTCGGCCGAGTCGGTATTGCGCGAGGATGCACGAGGACGAGAGAATGGCACGGGCGGATTGCGGCCTCGAAGGTCATCCTGGTTTTCTTGAGGCGGCGCAAAGGTCTCGAGCCTGGGGGCGACGACGTATTGAAGCAGGCGCTTGAGGATAGAATCTTCGCGGAGATACTCTATGAGCTTGGAGTTGTGCTGCTTGAGCTCCTGGATGAGGTCGCTTTCGTCAAGTAGCTCCTCGAGGGTAAAATCGGTCTTGTCAAGGATGGTATCAATGGTGGATATGTTGGCGTAGCCGCCAAATCTCCAAAACATGGTGAGGGTTCGCTATGCGGGCGGCACCGGGGCAAGCTGGAGCGAGCGCCGGCGAGGGGGTAAACGGAAGCAGAAACTGGTGAGCGTGGACAGATGAAGGCTGGTACTGCTGCTGACAGATGCGATGGCGTCAAGATTAGGGGAGACGGCGAGACACAGTCTGATGGGCGGGCATTCGGCTCGACGCGAAGGTGGTGGCGTGTCGGATTGGGTCCAAAGGGGTGCCAGCAGGGATAGCGGCAAGGCACAGGCAACGCTCGCGAACAGGCACAGCGGCAAGGCCGTCTAGATCATCCCGGGAAGCGTCGATGGCGGCCGGGCAAGATGCAGGGCTGATGAGCGGTGGTGCGGCGCGCGACGAGATGAGTGTCGTGTGCGTGGGACGGATATACTGAGGGGGGGAAGGGATTGTGGTGACGAAGATGGTAAAGCGAGGGAAATGTGATGGTCGTGGAGCCGGACTGGACACTGAATGTGCCGCACGCAAGCTGGCAGTAGAAGCTAGAAGAAGGCTGGCAGGTGCTGTACAGTCTGTACAAAACCGGTGCACCATACCGTACAGTTGATTACAGTGGGTTAGCAACCTCCCTAGCAATAGCTGAAGCAGTGCCGATGGGCGGCTTCACGCCACAGCCAACGGGATTTACAGCGCATGTCATACGCTAAAAACAAGGAACCGCACTGGGCCCGTGCCAAAGCTGGGTCATTTTCAGGCCAGAAGCTCCCTTGTTCTATTAACAATATCGTATTCAGGCACCATTGCAGGTGCTGCTAAAAAAAAAAAAGGTAAAATATCATAATTACCAGGTACGTGACTTATCATTTCAACGATTCGCATAATCTATACCTGTTCTCCCCGCTCCTCATCTCCCACGTGGCAATCTAAGAGCTTGTCCCAGCCACATCAACCATCGATTCATCATCTATCCTGTCTCCCAACCTGTTTTTATTTTCGCCCTGTATCACCTCGGCTTAAATCTCCTATCCCGCATTTCTTGCCATTGACGGTCGCTGGCATCGACACATAAATGAGGTTGGAGACCCATTCGCTCTTGTCTGGCATCACATCGTCCCCACGTCCGATTTGAAACATCAAACAGCCGCCCCACAGACAGGTACGCACGTTGGGCGCTCGCTGCACCACCGACATCCAAACGCAGCCATTCCATTGACTTTGATTTCGGAAAATGCATCAAAACCCGGCCCGACGTGTAATTTGACGGCCAATCGCCAACACAAACCCTCTTCGCTATTTAATTTTTACTGTCTTGTGAGAGTGATCGGTTGCTGCACGTGCTTGTGGCCGCGAAGATCTGGATAGCTTCAGCCACTTAGTCTGTCGCTGTAGGCTTGCGCCGCTTCCACTGGTGCTGGCGGTGAGCGCGAGTCTTTGGCTTTGCTCTCACATATTCGTTGGACAGCGGAATCCGGGCGTCGACTAGGCTCGACTTCCAGAAGCAGCGATACGTTACCTCCAGCTAGACCGCGCGGGCATCCTTGTGCATCGTCAAAACGCCTTGCGAAGCAGCACAAAGGTCCCCTCGGAACGATGAGGCTTGGGATGACGGGCGGCTGGTAATTAATTCATCCATGCTCCACCCACGCTACATTGTCGATCGAACTCGGGCTCGCGTGCCTGAACATGCGAGGTCCATTGCGTGGTGGCTTGTCCAGCTTTTGGCGCCGAGTATTGATGCCCAATACTCGACAAAAGGCCACGCACTGGATGCCAAGGCCCAACGCCAATAACAGATAACTGGACCCCAATTTCAAATGATCAATTCGCAGCGCGACCAAGTGACAAAACTTTTGTGCTAACCGGGGATTTCCTGCCAGATATGTCATAGCCTGTGGAGAGCTGCCATCACTGAGCACCTAGAGCGCCGCAAAACCGATGCAGAAACTTGTCATACATGAACACAGATTGGAGGGAAATACAATAAATTCTTATCAAAACTCGCTACCCAATTTTTTATGCAATAATGAATACATGTAGCCACCGCGTTCGGCTCTCAGCAGACCATATTCATGATGCGCAGACCGCGATCCAGCTCCGTGCACACACTCTTCGAGGTGCCTGCGATGTCCTTGAGCACCACGTTGCGCCACCAAGCATACCAATCCGCAACCTCGGCCAGATTAACCTCGTCGAGTGCCAGCCACTCCTCCAGCTTGCGGTGCCACATGGGGAAGACGTGCTGCGCCAGCACCTCGGCGAGAACAGCGTCGCCCACCACGTCGCGCCAGCGGAGCACGCCCGACAGCGCCGGCAGGTACGGCGCCTGGTCGGCCGGGTCGACGCGAAAGTGCCGCCCGAGGTATTTTCCCATCGACGGCAGCACGTGGGCGACCATGAGCGGCCGCCACTGCGTCCCGAGTACCGCCTCCCATTGCGTCAGCCCGGGCACCACCCCTCGCGCATAGTCCCACGCGTCAATGAGGTGCCGAAACTTGCGCTTCACGTCCGACACGAGCCCCGTGCCCCGCGGGTCCAGGTGGTACGCTGGCAGGTGCGGCAGCCAGGGGAACAGCCACATGTGCGGCAGGTGGTGGCTCTGCTTCTTCACCCGCGGGTTCCAGTCTGAGAGCGTCGCGTCCAGCTTGCGCGCAATGTTTTCCACGGCCTGGGCGCGGACAAAAGGCGGAAGCAGCTCGTCCCAGCTCTCCATGACTTCCAGTAGTGGCCCGGGCGTAAAGGCGTCCCAGCTGCGGACGGCGGCAAGCACTTGTGGGAGCCAACTCTTGTACATGAGCGTTTCGTAAGCCGTCGTTGATTTCTTGTGTCTCCGAAAGACACCTGCCTCGTCGCGGAATAGATTGTCATTTCTGTCGACTGTGCCGTTTTGCGGGTTGTTGCTCACGAGAATGCCTACTAATCCCCGAAGTTCCGTCGCAAACTTGGTGGGTTCCGTCAAAGGATCCCAGTCCTTGAAAAAGGGGTGTATGGCGGCAACGATGATATCTGCCACTTCAGGCACTGCAGAGCTTAGATCTTCCACCTCACCCAGTGCTGCCATGACCTCTTCAAAAGTTGTAGCTGTAGTAATTCGGTCTACTACCAGCGTGGAAAACACTTTTAATCGTGCAAAATCAACACGAACCTCATCAACTTCTTTTTCTTTCTCGGCAAGCTCACGATCAATCCACTTTTTGCGTTCCTCGAGGCTTCTCCATTCTTCGGTAAAGGCCATCAGATCCGCTTGGGCTCGTTTCACCAACTTCCTGGACTCAATCACTTCTTTTGACTCGGCTTCTCCAGATGTGGGTGTCATGATACCGCTGGTCGAGGTCAATAGTCTGCTTCCAGGACCAGTCATGTCGAGAATCGGCGTAAACACTTCAGGAATGTGCATTCCCGGTGCTGCAGTACGAATCTGGTCAGCGGTAAGATATTTCGTCTTTTGTCGTCTAGGAGTGCTGCCGCCACTGCTGGTCGCTGTTGTGAGACCCTTTCTCCGCGCTTTGGCTCTGGCTTTCCGTTTCTTCTCCTCTTCGTCCGAGTCAATGAATGTCTCTCCACGCAGTTCCGCTTGACGTTTCTCTTCCTTCTTTTCCTGCGCCGATTTCTCCTGAACAGCCCCCAGGCCAACGCCCTGCGGTCGAAGATTTGCCTCTATAATGACATTTCGTCCCTGTCCTTCCTTGCCAAGGCCTTTGCCCTCGACATAGCCCATCTTTGCCATCATGCGCGCACCGAATGACTTGGCATTGATTTTACCCTTGCCCTTTGGTCCAAATGCACTTGGCTGTGGCTTGTTTTCTGGTTGTGGCTGACTGGCTTTGCCTTGTGGTTCCTTCAGCACAGGCTCGGCAGCAGACGACGGAACGAAACCAACGCCCAGGACCCCGCCGCCGCGAAAATTCGTCGCGAAACTCGGCCGGCTGGCTTTTTCCTCTGCCTCATCGTCTTCATCTTGGTCTTCTTCAAGAGCTTTGCCCTGCATTCTGTGCTGGTTGAATCCAAGGCCGACTCCAGTCAGCGCCTCCTGCTCTTCTTCTTCCTCACTTTCGTCTTCTTCATCTTGCATTGTATCGCGTAGCACTGGTCGAGAATCCTCGGGGTCGTGATCTTTTTTTGCCGCATTTGACTCAGCCGTGGTGGTTGTGACGAAGCTCATGGCCTTATTTCGCAGCGTCTTTCGCTTCCACTTGGATGCTGGGCCGCCATCGTCACTGTCGGAGCCGAAAATTCCGAGCGCGGCGCGCTCTTTGTTGTTGCCTCCAAGCCGTCGTCTCTTTCGCGGTTTGAATTCGCCGAAATCGTCGTGATCCTGGCCAGGCAGAAGGCGCTCGTCGTCGGAATCTGAATCGGAAGAAGAGTATTGTTCTGCAGCTGCTTTTGACATGCGAGAAGGGTCAAAGAAAGGCCCTGAGGAGCTGTCCATGTCGCGCGAAGCTCAGAATTCAGGCCCCGGTTGTTATGTGTTGAACCACGTCATTGGCAGTTATAAACAGCCGCCTGAGCCTGTCGAAGAGCTTTTGCGACAGAGCGCATGGACGAAGGCGATGGATAACTCGAGGCTGTAGATGACTTTAGGCAGCCTTCTTATCTGCACGTGACTATTCCGCGTCGCGCGACGGCCCACGCTAATGAATAGTCTTCACCCCGCTACCAGACTACACACACCGCCACCTAGATATGAAGGAGGGACAAGGTCATTACTTTCAACTAGTAGGACTAACTGTCCAGAACTGGTTTCATAAATAAAATAAAAACGGTACAAACTACTCCATACTCCCGCTTTGAACTTAGATAGGTCATTTTCGCAATTTTTCAGAGTCCTAATCACGACCGTTGCTGCAAGTAGAACTCTTCGTGCATTGAGGGGCTCTTCTTACATGGCCGGTTACCCCAGCAATCCCCTGCCAGGTACCCGACGCCACCTGTAAACAATGTCGCGCACTCATCTGTAGCCACGGCGTTGGGTACCGACAGATGGCAGCGCTGCCATGGAAAGAAGGAGAATAGCTGTTCAACTATTGGCATGTGTAGGATAAAACCCCGTTTGCGTGCTTCATGATTTTCTTCGTCTTGACCTTTTCGCTACGACAAGAATTACATTCTCCAATTTGATGCCAACAGACACATCCATATTAGGTAACCCACCATCTATCGTCTCTACTTTAGTCAATCAGGTGACAGCACTTGTTGACTTTCGCTTGGCATTTTCGCAAGTTGGTTTGCCTTTCTGCCACTGCGCGAGCGCAACTTGATCAGCTTTTGACTCCTTCTTGTTCTCTCTTCAGCACCTTTCGAAAGCGTCTTGCGCTGCCCTGTTCTCGGCGACAAAAGCCTTCCCTATCGATTTTTTTCCTTTTTTTTTTTTTGCCCCTCGCTGTTACCCTTAACTGGTTTTCCGCTTCCACACAGGGGTCCTCGACCGCGAACCTAATACATACAACTTTACTTGCGTGGAAAGCGCTGCTTGCCTACAACAGCACACTTCGCTTTCTATTTGTTAAGCTTGCCTCCCTTTTCAAGAACTAGCGTCCACGTCATCACCGGGTATAGCAGACTGCATCCCTAAGGTATGCTTCGTCGCTCTTCGCAGCAGACAGACCGGAAGCCTCGTACTCAACGAGACGCGCCCCTCTGTTGAAGCGCCATGAAAAGGCTCAAGCATCTAATCGTCAAGCTAGGAACTACCCCAGGCCCCCATTCAAAGCCTAGATCTTCCCGACTATCTCAGGCGTCTACCTGCCACCGCATCCCAAGCGCATCCCCTGCCGCCAACATGGCTGAAGAGGAAGACTACAGCTCAATCCCCTTACCCGACCGATTTACTCATAAGGTAATCAAACATATAACTTGGCTCGACTAGTTTCTGAAAACGATACTGACAAAGCCGTCCGCAGCTGTGGAAAGTTCGCAAAGGAGCCTACGAAGAAGCTGCCAAACAATTCGCCCTTACCCCCGACGAATCCGATCCCTTCTTTCGCCCGTTTCTGAGTGATGTCGGCCTCTGGAAATCAGCCGTTCTAGACGCCAACGTCGTATCACAACAAGAAGGAGTCATCGCCCTCTGCGCCTTTCTCAAATATGCTGGACGAGATGCCGGCCTACGCACACGCAACCATACTATCGGTCCGATAGTGGAAAAGTGCCTTTCGAGTTCAAGGGCGGCAACAAAACAAAACGCAATCGAGGCATTATTGCTTTACGTTGAGCTCGATGTCGCTGGCCCCGTAATCGAAGACGTTTTGCCTGGACTGTCTCATAAGACCCCGAAAAATGTTGCTGCAACCCTCAACGCTCTGAACCAGATCGTTCACAATTATGGCTGTAAGATCGTCGATCCGAAGCCCATATTAAAAGCGCTACCGAAAGCTTTCGGTGCTGCGGACAAGAACGTCCGGGCCGAGGCTACGAGTCTTACAGTCGAGTTATACAGATGGCTGCGTGAAGCTATGAAGCCACTTTTCTGGGGAGAGCTGAAGCCTACGCAGCACACTGACCTCGAGGCCCAATTCGAAAAGGTAAAGGCCGAGCCGCCTCCCAAGCAAGAGCGTCTCCTGCGCTCCCAGCAAGAAGTTGTCGAGGCTGCACCTGAAGATGACGGCGACGGGTATGACGAGGGTGGCGATGAGCCTGAAGGTGCTGACGAACTCGACGCATTTGCCTTGGCTGAACCCGTTGATGTCAGCAAGAAGATTTCTCCCAATTTCACCGAACTTCTTGCCTCATCGAAATGGAAAGACCGCAAGGAGGCTGTCGATGGTCTATACGAAGCTCTGAACGTTCCTCGCATCAAGGAAACCGACTTCGGAGAAGTCAACCGAGGCCTTGCAAAATGTATGAAAGACGCCAACGTTCTTGTTGTCACTCAGGCTGCGCTTTGCATCGAGCTTCTCGCCAAGGGTCTTCGCCAAAGCTTTGCCAAATATCGTGCCGTTGTCATGCAGCCCATCATGGAGCGCCTGAAGGAGAAGAAACAGACTGTGTCCGACGCACTAGGTGCTGCCCTTGATGCCGTATTTGCTTCCACCACCTTTTCTGACTGCATGGAAGACATTACAACTGCCCTTGGCAACAAGAATCCTCAAGTCAAGGAAGGCACCATGAAATTTCTCATTAGATGTCTGCGCACCACTCGAGATGTTCCCTCTAAACCGGAGATTGCTGCTGTTTGTGAATCTGGAAAGAAGCTCCTTGCTGAGTCGACTCCAGGTCTGCGTGATGGCGGTGCCGAGATTCTCGGAACTGTCATGAAGATTATCGGCGAACGAGCCATGACGCCTCTCATTGAGGGACTAGATGACATCAGAAAGACCAAAGTTAAGGAGTTCTACGCCAGCGCAGAAGTGAAGGCTAAGGAAAAGCCCAAGGCCCCTCCCGCGCCAAAGGCCGCCCCCAGAAAAGCCGTTGCAGGCAAGCGGCCAGTGGCAAAAAAAGCCGCACCAGTCATGCCGGCTACAGAGCCACCTGCAAAGCCTGGAAGCAAGCTGGGCATGCCCAAGTCGTCTGGCCTAGGTGGTCTCAAGGCACCCCAAAAGCGGATATTGGCAGCGCCGGGCACCGCCTCTCCTCGAAGGCCTGCAGCAGGCCCACCTATCATGCCTTCTGATGATGAGCCTGTTGCAATGCCGGCTCAGCCTCGCATTGGAGCATCTCGCGGCCTGGCTGGTCGCTCGCTCGCCAAGTCAGCTGCTGCACCAGCAATGCCTCCTCCAGACTCGCCACCTCGTGTAAGCGGTTTTAGCGCTGTTGAGCGCGCCGAGCTGGAAGAGCTCCGAGCGGCAAATGACAGGCTCACGCGACAGGTTGATGACATGAGGCAGGAAAGGAGCAAGTTCTTATCTGAGATCCAGGAGCTTAAGAATCAAAATGCCGGACTGATTGAAGATCACACTCGTGATGTCCTGAGCATCAAGGCCAAGGAAACACAACTTGTGCGAGCACGGAGTGACGCGGAAGCAACCGAAGGTGTTAATGATAGGCTCAGACGTGAGCTTGAACGCCTGAAAAGAGCATTGAACAAAGCGGAGACCATCGGCGGAGGCTCTGGTGTCGTTAGCCCTGCCATTACTTCTCCCACGCGCGATGATGTCGGTATTTTTCACGATGCCGGTTTGGCTTCTGGTGGTTACAACAGAGCAAGCTTCGCCAGCACCATGTCAGAGGAAAAAGAAAATAGCGAAATGGTGTATCCCAGAAGCAAAATCAGTCCAGAGCTCCGATACGGCAGCGGAGCTTCTTCCAGGCGCGGCTCCCCAGCCCGTAGTTATCGCACGTCTAACCCCCCTAGAGAGGAAAGTATTGATTCTATGGGACCCCCCCGAAGAGAACGGCCAGTGTCATCCCTGCCACAGCCCTCTGGTGGAGGCGAGAGCTGGCGTCGTGCTGCTGAAGTGACAAGTCAACTGAAAGCCCGCATTGAGCAGATGAAGGTATGTTTGAGGCCAGATGTACGGAACTTGTTTCAAGTACTAACTGAGGATGTGATAGGCTAAGCAAGGCTTCGCTCGCCCATAGATGGCACGATGAAGGCCCTGGTTTCATAGTTGACGACTTGCGGTATTGCCGATGTGGAGACACAGGACGACGATAGGGCTACGTTCGTGGTAATGGTTTCTTTTGAGTGCATTTCAAGGCGTTGGACGCATCATACCCCTTATCGTTCTTGTGCAAGGGTAGCACTATGTGGAAGTTGTGTACTGCTTCAGTCTCGGATTGTTCTGCCTCTCTTTACAAGAGAGGATAAGGATAGCAGTACTCTGGTCCGTGGAACGCACGAGAAAACAGGTTGTGGCGAGGCTTTTGGTGATTGAAACCTTGATGTTTTGACATCTTTTTTTTAATGGGTTGAATATGCGGATAGATGGGCTACAACGTTTTTTGGTGCAGGCCAACACGGGATTTACTGCTCCATGCTGATGATGATTTTCTTATAATATTCTGTACATGAAATGTACTCCATTATATTTGCCTGGCCTCGATTCTGAACTTGGCCGTCGTAATATGTACATTATTTGCCCACCCAATGAAAAAAGCCAGGTCACTATATACGACCGCCCTTGATTATAGTCCTCCTCTCAGATCAGGCCATGACTGAGCAGGCTTCATCATAACAGTCCTCCCAGCCTGTTTTACCCGATGCCCAAAATTTGTGCAGTTTGTCCAAACACAGCGTCGGCCCGTAATACGCATCGCGGTGCGTCGAGATTCTGCGCAGCGTCTGTGTGACAAAATCCCGCTCCGCCGCGTCGCCTTGGCCGGTCAGTGTCACGCCCACGACAGCCAGCGGCCAGGCGAGGCTGGTGGGACGCTCGGCAATGAGTGGCAGGACCTCGCGGATCAGCGCCAGGATCTCGACGCGGAGCGTGTCGGTACTCGGCTCCGGCGCCGGATCCGCATACCCGTCGTGAAGTGGCTCCCCGTCATCGATGCCCGCCTCGCTACCTGACACTTCGGCCGAGGTTAAATTCGACGATTCCTCGTCGTCGTCTGCGGGTGTCGTCATCGTCATCGTCATCGTCGTCGTTGTCGGTGGCAGGCTCAGCGGTGGGAGCGTGAGCAGGCCGTAAAGAAGGACGGCTTTCTGGAAGATGCGGCACAGGAGGCGCGCCTCGGGCTTGTCCGGCACGCCGTAGGGCTCCTCCCAGTCGGTGATGGAGAATTCGGCAATGTGCTTGTAGACTTGCCGCGCAGCGGGGAGGACGAAGCTCTGGACGGAAGCGCCGCCGGCGACGAGGGCGCGCAGACGATTGATGCGGATCAGGTCCGCAAAGACGTGGCTGGAGCACGGGACGTCGGTGTAGAGTGTGAAGGTGAAGACGTGGTGCGTCTCCTCTGGCGTGAGGTCGTCGAAGATGGTGAGCATCTGCGCAGCGGGAGTGGTCGTGCTCGTCAGCACATGGAGCCTGCATCCCATTGTGGTTAGTTGTTTTGCTGCCCAATTGTGAAAGATGGGAAAGCAAGCATACATGAAGACGTATTGGAATTGATAATCAAAGCTTTTGATGATCTTGGAAAGTCTCTTGTAGCCGCCTCGCATTTTGTAAAGCGCGCCGTAGCCGTGGAGGTGGGCCTTCCAGGTGCTGCCCAGCAGCGTGAGCTGGTGCAAGAGTTAGAACTTGGTCCGGCTCGCTTTGTAAAAGAATCTTGGCTTGGCTCAGACATGTCAGCTTACATCAATGCTTAGCAAGTCCACTATCCTAACAAACACAGAATCGTTGGTAGGGCCATCAGGACTAGACAGTCGTTCGTTAATCACCGCGAGCATGGTGCTCATGGACGCGTGAAACGCTGTCCACAGATACTGGTCATGCGGCATATCCTCCGGACTTCGAAGTGTTCCTCTCTTTTTTGCGGCGTCTGCTATTCGATTACTAAAGATGAATGTGATGAAGCTCGTCTTGCAACCAAGGTTCCCTGCTGTCGGCATGAAAGCACCGACGGTGTCGTCCAACTGATTTGCCATGAGGCTTGGTAAAATGGTTCGATAATCTGCCGCAAATATGAAAGATATTAGCGCCCGGTATTGATCCATCTTGGCATCACCGCCCGTGTCAATGGATGAGGGAACCAACAGTAGTGGAAAGCTTCCATTAGATCCCAGTCCGGTGGTACTAGATGAGCTGAGTACTCGCAATGGCTCAATTTGCCAGGATACCGTGACCTGGAGCCTGTCAAGTAAAGACTTTGGGCACTGTCATTTCCATTTATACGTGGCTCAGGCACGCCATCGGATGCAGTCGACGCGCTTTGCTTTGAAGGCTTCTGGGGCGGACTTTTGTACCCGTCACACATGCGACCTGAAGTCATGCACCGATTGCACATTGGTTTGGCCTCATCACATTTGACGCGACGTATGCTGGCGGTCAAGACAAGCAGTGTCAGCGAATTTACGCGCACCGCAGCTCCGTGGCCGGCGTGTGCCGATGCACGCCTCCGGGGTAGGGGGGGCTGGACATACCGGCAGGTAATACAGCCCGTCCGCGTCTTGGTGGCCCATCGTTTCTGCCGCGGCGGACTAGTGCCTTCATTTTCGGTGGGCGGCGACGCTATGACGGCAACTGACCCCGACACCGACGAGGTCGATGACGATGACGAAGATGGCTCGCGGCCGTTATCTCGGCCCCGGACGGCCGGAGCGAGCGGGGTGGTGTGTCTCAGCTCGGCGGCTTTGGCGGGGGCCATGGTGAGGAGAGGATAAGTCCCCTGGGGATAACTGGGCTTTGAGCGCGGCAGTCGCTCAACTCTGCGGCCGCAAGAAAACCTTGGAGGAGCCTAATAGCGGCGCTATGCAGGCGATACCCGGGGGGACCCAGGAAATAAGCTATGGAGCTGTGCAGGTCGTTGTGTTCTCGATGCTTGCGTCGGTTGGCGGCGCCGTGGAGCACCGGCTGAGCGGGTATGTGGTGTCACTGGGCGTGGCGGGCTTGTGATTGGCTACATCGTTCTTGCGGCAGTTGGCCGCGATACAAGGTATCGGTGAATATACTCAATGGGGAGGGCTGGACAAAGGATTGAAACGCAGCCAAGTGGGCTATAATCCAAGGGAATAATTCTCGTCATTGAGAGTCTCAATCGCGGCCTTTTCCAGAATCAGATTTTGGCATGTACTATGTGCCGCCTAATTATAGTACCATAGTACATGAGAACCAACAGGACCAGGCGCTGTTCATGGCTCGTTGTGTTTTATTCTTGAAAACCAGCAAGTATATCGCTAATTAGGTGGCGCCCTTTTTACCAATACGTGCCCTTCTCTTTAAATAGTTATTCCCCGTGAAGTACGCGCCGAGCCTAGACTTCTTGTACCAAGCCATGGTAAGACACACTCCAGTGGTTGACGACCCAGACACATTAAAGCGCGAACCGCAGGATAGAGCGCAAGCCTCAGAAATTTCTACTTCACTTACTTTCCGCACGTCTCACGTCCTTTTGTCCTACTTACTGTTGCTTCTCGATGGCTCTTTGCCATAGAACAGTCCTACCCTACACAAAAACGCGACAACACGTGACCTCTGCAGCAGCGACAGCAAGTTGCCAGCAGCCACAACTGCAGCAGCCACAACAGCCACGGCCAGTAAGTAGCCCGAGCACTTCTCGAGCCCAACGTCTTGGCCAAGCAAAAGCAACGACCCGGTTTTGAGGTTGGAACTCAGAGGGCTTTTCATATTAATCAGGCACGAAACACGGCCTTGAAAGAACCATCCGTCTGTTCAATACACTTCTTCAGTGGAGCTCTATTATTAGTGAGCCTAATAAGCAGCCTGGCCGCCCCTGCAATACCTTTTGAAACCTGGTCGCAGGCTCCAGTGCTGCCCTGGTTTGTGCCTGGGTCCTTACCTATCACACACGTCATTGCCCGACTGCTTGTTCTCTTCTCCGCCACACTTCTCCCGTCTTTGCTGCATATTACACATAGCTCGCACCGGCGTGCTTCCACCGTCCAATCTGCTCATTCTCCTGGTCGCATCACTTTCGCTGCTTCATCTCTGCAATTTTACATTTATTTCATTGTAGGTCGCTTGCCCAAATATTTGACGCCTCGGTTATAACGGCTAACATCCCGCGGCACAAACGCAGCCCCTCCATCAATTGCTACCTATTGATCCGGTGTTCCTACAGCATACATCGCCTCATCTCCTTACGACATCGCAAATGTGTTAGCTACCTTGCATTCCGCTATCAAATGTTGGCGTTCTAGCTCTTGAAATCCCCGCACTGCGAACGAACGACATATAATCTTCCACCAGTCTTCTGTTTCCCGGCCTGGGTTACGGCTCAGCATTAGCCGCCATGTTGGAAGGGCTCGTTGCTGGTCTGCTCAACCGCTTCCTGGGCATGTATGTCAAGAACTTTGACCCTACACAGCTCAAGGTCGGTATCTGGTCTGGCGACGTCAAGCTGCGCAACCTCGAGCTACGCCGCGAGGCCCTTGACCAGCTCAAGCTCCCCATCAATGTCGTGCACGGGCATCTCGGCGAGTTGACCCTCGTCATACCCTGGTCCAACATCCGCGGCGCTCCCGTCAAGGTCTTCATAGAAGATGTCTACCTGCTCGCCAGCCCCAAGGAGGAGGCCGAGTACGATGAAGTCGAGGAGGAAAGCCGCCGTCAGCGCGTCAAGATGGAAAAGCTCGACAGCGCCGAATTGCTCAAAGAACGAAGCCGTGAAGGAATGAGTGCAGAAGAGCAACAGAAGAACCAGAGTTTTACGCAAAGTCTCGTTACGAAAATTGTCGACAACCTTCAAGTCACGGTCAAAAATATCCACGTCCGATACGAGGACTCCATCTCCGCGCCGGGCCATCCGTTTGCCTTGGGCCTGACTCTGGAGGAGTTCAGCGCTATCAGCACCGACAGCCAATGGAAGCCGACCTTTATTCAGGATTCGTCCCATGTAACTCACAAACTCGCTACCCTCGGCGCTCTCGCCGTTTACTGGAACACTGACACCAGCTTGTATACCGACCAAGACTTGGAAAACACCCCTCGCGATCAAGTGCTCGCACAATTCCGAGAAATGGTTGGCAAAACAGAAGCAGACTCTGGAAACCACCAGTACATCCTGCGGCCCGTCAACGGACAAGCAAAGATCGAACTCGATAAGAGCGGCGATGTGCAAATTCCAAGGTCCAAGGCAAATCTGCTGTTTGAAGAGATTGGTTTAGTACTGGACGATGATCAATACCGCGATGCACTAATGATGGTGGACCTCTTCCATTATTTCCTTCGCCATCAAGAATACAAGGCATTGCAGCCCAAGGGCGCGACTGTCAAGGAGGATCCTCGTGCATGGTTCCGATTTGCTGGCAATGCCGTTCTGGGCAAGATCAAAGAACGAAATCGCAAATGGTCCTGGGCCTACTTCAAAGAACGTCGCGACGACCGAATACGCTATATTGAGCTGTTCAAAAAGAAGAAACAACAGCAGCCACTTACCCCCAAAGAGAATGAAGATCTGTCAAAGCTAGAGTGGAAGCTCGATTACGAGGATCTGCGTTTTTGGCGGTCGCTAACGCGAAACCAGCTGAAGAAAGAGAATGCCGCGGCTCTTAAGAAGCCTCAACAACAGGAGCAAACCGGCTGGCTTTCGTGGATGTGGGGATCTAAGCCCGAGGGCAACATCCAAGAGAACGAGGAAAACACGCAAATGACGGAAGAGCAGCGGAAAGAACTTTACGACATGATTGATTGGGATGAAAAGACAGCGATTGCCGAATCCGTCGACTTACCCAGGGAGGCCATTAAACTCTGTTTGGAAGCTTCTCTCAGCACGGGTAGCTTCACCCTGAAGAAGAATGCCAACAATAGACCCATGGATCTTCTCAGTCTTCACTTTGATGTGTTCAAAGCCAAGGCTTTGCAAAGAACCGATTCAACACTGCTCAATGTTAGCCTTGGCGGCTTGCGAGTCAATGATGGTACCACTGCCGACAGTTTGTACCCCGAGATCGTTCGTGTCAAAGATGCCCCTTCCACAGAGCGGCGCAAGAGACTTTCCTTACTGGAACTCGAAGCCTCGGAAGAGGAACCTTTTTTCTCCTTCGAGGTAGAAAAGAACCCCCTTGAAAGAGAGGGCGACATTGCCGTTGTCGGTAAATTGAAACCTCTCGAGATTGTCTGGAATCCAAACTTCGTCGTTGGCGTTGTCGATTTCTTTCGGCCGCCGGATCGACACATGGAATCTATTACTGCTCTTATGGAATCTGCTGGTGCCACAGTCGAGGGCCTCCGAGAGCAGACGCGAGCCGGCCTTGAGTTTGCTCTTGAGGAGCACAAGACGATCAATGCCGAACTCGACTTGCAAGCACCACTTATCATTGTGCCCGTTAGCATTACTACACAAGACTCAACTTGTTTGATTGTCGATGCTGGTCATATTCATGTCAACAGCGAATTAGTTGAGAAGAGCACAATGAAGGAAATCCAGTCCAAGCAGAGGCAATCTTACAGCGATGAAGACTTTAAGCGCCTGGAGTCTGCAATGTACGACAGATTTCTCGTCAAACTTACGTCGACGCAAGTTCTTATCGGCCCGTCTATTAAAGAGACGAAGCAGCATCTTGCACAAGGTGGTTCTCAATTTCATGTTGTTGAGCAGATCAACGTTGATTTTGTGGTGGCTACATCAATCATGCCAAAGGCACCCAATTTGACAAAGCTCAAGGTGTCTGGCCACTTGCCGCTTTTGCACGCAATGGTCTCAGACTTCAAATACAAACATTTGATGCAAATTATCGACGTCGCCATCCCAAAACTAGGCGACGAAGCACCCGAGCCCCAGCAGACGCGCCAATCACGCCCTCGAGCCACCAGCTCCGTGTCCAACAAGTCTCGTCGGAAAAGTATACGAGAGAGGCGCCTCTCGTCCGCCCTCGATGTATTGCAACCTCATACTGCGGTTGTACTGGGAGACATGGATGAAGATGGCGACGACAATTTTGAAGATGCTTCTGATGGTACGGCAAACGAGCATTTGAAGATCCAGCAGCGAATCTTCCAGTTCGACTTCAAAGTCGACACTCTCAAAGGCTCTCTATTTAGGAGTGATCCGGAGAGAAAAAGCCCAGACACTCTTCTCGTGGAGCTTGTCGCCGAACGGTTCGACTTGGCATTCTACACCAGGCAGTACGACATGGCTGCCGAAGTGTCCCTCGGTGCGGTAACTGTGGATGACTTTGTGGACAACCCCTCCGAGGAATTCAAGTCGATAGTCTCGTCCGGAGATAGCGAAGATCTACAAGCGGGCCGCAGTCTGGTGAATGTCAAGTTCATGAAAGTCAAAAAGGAATCGCCAGAATTCATGCCCCTTTATGAAGGAATCGAAACCAACATCACCACATCAGTGTCAACCATCAACCTCATCGTGACTCGGAAGACGCTCCTGACACTTCTAGACTTCATCTTGATAACGTTTACGAATCCTGATGAAGAACCGGAACCAAATCAAGTAACGGTGTCAGATTCAGAGGAAAGCTCATCGGATGAAGAAGAGCAAATGACCGAGGCTAACAAGAACGCCGCCGCTGGCTCCATTCGTGTCAAGGTTGATCTCAAGAGTATTCGGCTTATCCTGAATAATGACGGGATCCGACTCGCTACGCTCTCCTTTAACAAGGCAGACGTTGGAATCTTCCTACGCGGCAAGACGATGCGCATCTCTGCCAAACTTGGAGATTTACAGCTTCTCGACGATGTGAATCAGGGAGTTTCAGAGGACTCAAATCTTCGCAAGCTGGTTACCATTCAAGGTGATGATCTAGCCGACTTTCGATATGAGACTTTCGATCCTTCGAATATCAAGGCTTACCCGGGCTATGATAGCTCCATCTTCCTGAGAGCTGGTTCAGTAAAGGTCAACTTTCTCGAAGAGCCTTTCAGGAAAATCATCGACTTCCTGGTCAAATTTGGGAAAATGCAGGCCCTCTATAACGCTGCTCGACAAGCAGCCATGAACCGTGCAAACCAGATCCAGCAAAGCCCTAGTAAAATTCATTTTGACGTTGTGGTCAACACACCCATCGTCGTATTTCCCAGAGTTGTCTTGTCCGGAGAAGCCAAGAGAGACGTAGTCACAGCCTATCTCGGTGAGATTTATGCACAGAACAAATTTGCGCCAATCGACGACAGCACCGATGCAGATGTTGCCATGAAACTTTCTGCAGGCATCAGAAACATTAGGCTCACCTCGGAATTCAACTATTCGGAAGAAAGAGTCGAAGAACTGGAGATGATCGACCAAGTCGACCTTGGCTTCAATGTTACTCATGCTGAACACAAGCCCGGTGTCAAGCGTCCCGACACAGAAATTGAAGGTTCAGTTTCCGATATTAAACTTCGCCTGACGCAACATCAGCTACGGTTCTTGATGGAAATCTCTAGGTCTGTCCCGGCCGCCTTCTCCGGAGAAGAGGGTGATGCAGAGGAGGAAGCTGCGAAGATGGTGGACGAAGACACCCTTCAGCGTGCTAGGAACGCTCCATCAGCCGCAGATGATGAATCAGACCAACCATTAGTGGATTTATCACCCGAACTCTCGTCTCTCGAGAACGCGTGGACTACTCTTGATCTTGTGTTCAAGGTCAACACTATTGGGCTGGAACTGATATTGGCGGCGGAGGAAGACGAGCCCCTTGGTGATCTATCAGCATCGAGTCTTTCCCGCTTTTCTCTTGATAAAACTCAAGTCAAAACAAGAATGCTTTCGGATGGATCACTCGAAGCAGAGCTTTTGATACAGTCATTTTCCATCTTCGATACTCGACCGCGCGAATCAAACAAGTTCCGCCGCATCATGACATCCAACAATAAAGAAGCACAGCAGCTGATGGCTAGTGTTACTATGTCAGGTGGCAGAGAAAGGAACCTCATTGCGATGGCAACCATTGACAGTCCTCGAGTAATTTTTGCCTTGGATTATCTCTTCGCGATCCAGAAGTTTGCGTCCGAGGGCCTAGTTGTTGATGAAACGAGCCCTATGGATCACGAGAGTGTTGGGGATACCACTGATGCGTCTGATACAGACTCTACACAACCCACTCGACCGGGCTCCGAGTCTCGAGTGTCTACATCAATCGCGTCCGGACAAGTGGGTGCAGCGGAGCATCACAGCCAGGTCGATGCTAGAAAGCCAACCATCAACGTGGCATTTCGAGTCAATTTGGTGGATGCGCAAGTCATTCTCATTGCTAATCCCGTCACTTCGAGCTCTGAAGCCATTGTCCTTAGCATCAGGCAGGTCCTCTTGTCGAAGCAGCATGCTCTTACCTTCCAAGTCTCACAGATTGGAATGTTCCTTTGTCGCATGGATCAGTTTGAGACGTCGAGATTGCGGATCATCGACGACTTTTCTATCCAGCTCAGCATGGACAGCTCTCAGGTGGCACTGGCAAATCTTCACTTGGAGATTGAGCCACTTATCTTGCGCTTATCACTGCGCGACATCCTCCTCGCGCTTCAAATCATTGGCAAAGCAAGTGAACTGTCAGGCACTGACACGAAAGAACCGGAGGAGACCGCCGCCGAACAGAAAGCTCGAAGGCTTCGTAAGGCAGGCCTGAGCCAAAGAGCGCCTAGCGGCCGCACGTCCACTATGGCCAAGACCAAAGCTACTAAGACAACAGCGGCGAAGACCAGCAAAACGACTCAGGTAGTGAGCACAGCTGTGACACGACGGGAAGAGCTATCTGCAACTGTTGAAGGAGTTCGCATTGTCCTGATCGGTGACCTGCATGAATTACCTATCCTTGATATTGGGATTAAGGACTTCACCGCCACGGCCGAGAACTGGTCATCAAACCTCAAAGGCGAAGTCGCCATCAATATGTATTCCAATGTCTATAATTTCTCCAAATCCAGCTGGGAACCTCTTCTGGAACCCTGGCAAGTCGGCTTGGGTGTCGCGCGCAATCCCAAATCAGGACTTCTCTCCATTGACGTTATCTCAAAGAAGACGTTTGACATAACGATCACCACTGCGACGATTGCTCTTGCGTCCAAGTCATTCGATTTCCTCACGACGGCGCAAGATGTTCTCGGAAAACCTCGCGGAACAGAAGCACCATACAAGATTCGAAACTATACGGGTTTCGATGTTTCTCTCGAGTCCAAAAGCCCAATCAGCGAGGAACCGATCACCTTGCGCTTAGATGACGGTCAAGAAGGCCCCTGGAGCTTTGAGCACTGGGAGAAGATGCGCGAAAACCTTTTGACGGAAGCAAACCAAAACAGTGCTGTCATTGAGCTGGAAAATAGCGGGTTTGACCCTGTGAAGAATGTACTTCTGAACAGAGAGGGCGAATTTCTGTATGGGCTTCGACCGAAGGCCAATAGTGTCCTTCACAGGCTCTGTGTTGAGGTGACACTCGGCGACGACAATGTCAAATACGTGACTCTGCGTTCTCCACTTGTCATTGAAAATGCTACACATATTCCCATCGAGCTGGGCGTCTATGATACGCAGGAAGGACATCTCCAGAAGATTGAGAAAATTGCTCCAGGCGAGTCGCGACCTGCCCCGGTGGGCGCCGCATACGAGAAGTCTGCACTGATTCGTCCTGACGGTGGATTTGGATACCAATGGAGCACGGACAAACTATGGTGGCGCGATTTGCTAGACCGACCGACCAAGCAAATAGTTTGCAAGGGTGACAATGGTGATCCTTTCTACTTCCAAGCTCACGCAGAATTCAGCAAACCCAGCCCCATTACGCGGGTGTACCCGTACATGAGGATCAGATTATCGGCTCCTGTCACCATCGAGAACTTGCTACCATACGACTTCAAATACAGAATCTATGACGAGAATACGAAGAAGGACTGGTCCAACTTCTTACGCAAAGGAGGCGTTAGCCCAGTTCATGTTGTCGAGCTCTCGCATCTTCTACTTCTGAGCATCGACATGCAAGACACGGTCTTCAAAGCAAGCGGTTTCTCAATCATCAATCCAGGCAAAAGCGAGAGCTTCCGCAAAGAGACCAAGCTTGTCGTGAAAGACGAACAAGGCCTGCCACTCAATCTCAGCTTACACTACTTCAAAATACCCAAGAGCGGCGGTGCCTTCAAAGTTACAATCTACAGCCCATATGTCGTCCTAAATAAATCCGGGCTCGATTTGAACATTAAGGCCAAGAGTTTCTTGCAGAACGCTCGAGCCGCGGCTGGCCAGTCTGCATTAATCAATCGTTGTGACCATGAAGATGTCAAGGCACTTCCTTTCATGTTCTCCTACGGCAGCAGCGAGGACAACCGCAATCGCGCGTTGCTCAAATTCGGAGACTCAGAATGGAGTAAGCCGCAGAGTTTCGACGCCATTGGTAGCAACTCGGAAGTCATCCTCAACTCTGCTAGCAAGAACAAAGAAATTCATATCGGTATCACGGTCAATTCTGGCGAGGGCAAATACAAGATGACCAGAGTTGTGACGCTTTCACCACGATTCGTGCTTGAGAACAAGCTTGGCGAAGAAGTTTACGTTCGCGAGTCTAGCTCGCCTGGATTCCTAACCCTGGCGCAAGGAGCTCTTCGACCTTTGCATTTCTTGCAAAAGGGTTCTGTCAAGCAGCTGAGTCTATGCTACGCAGGTGTCGACAGTCACTGGACAGCACCATTCAATATAGCAGACATTGGCACTACACATATCAAGATTGCGAAGCCTGGTCAGCGTCAACGCCTGATCCGCGCGGAGATTCTGATGGAAGACGCTACTGTATTTATCCAACTCAGCATCGAAACAAAGAACTGGCCTTTCTCCATGCGAAACGAAAGCGACACCGAGTTCACATTCTACCAAGCCAACCCTACTGTTGAGGAGGATGATGACGAAGACAGAAGTGGCTGGAAGCCAATTCGCTATAGGCTTCCACCACGAAGCATCATGCCATATGCCTGGGATTTCCCCGCCGCCAAATTCCGAGAACTTGTCATCGCGACGAGTGGTAAGGAACGCCACGTCAAGTTGGCCGAAATCGGTAACCAGATCCCAATGAAATTTGTTGGCTCCAATGGGCAGCAAAAGATCATCGACATCAACGTAGCGGCAGATGGACCAACACAAACACTGATCCTTAGCAACTTCCACTCTAGCCAGAGTGTGTACAAGCCGAAGGCTCTGTCACGGACCAACACTAGCACGGATGGCTTCGAAGTCAAGGATCAAGATACTGGACAGACATTCCGCGCTCAACTCAAATTGTCTGGCATCGGCCTATCACTTATCAATTCGCAGCTAAAAGAGCTGGCCTATGTCAGCCTGAAAGATGTCCAGCTCCGCTATAGCGATTCTCCACTGATTCAAACCGTCGCTCTGGAAATCAAGTGGATGCAAATTGACAACCAACTCTACGGCGGCATCTTCCCTATGGTTCTGTATCCAAGTGTGGTACAGAAGAAGGCGAATGAGGTTGATGCTCACCCGTCACTGCATGCCATGGTCAGCAGAGTCAAAGATGACTCCTACGGTGTCACGTACATCAAATATGCATCTATTTTGCTGCAACAGATGACCCTTGAATTGGATGAAGACTTTATTTTTGCGCTTCTCGACTTTTCAAACGTCAAAGGCGCGAGCTGGACAATGGTTGAAGAGGAAGGCAAACTCTGCGACGACAGCCTTGATATTCCAGAGCCTTGCCAGACGCAGTCTGGACAGGATATCTATTTTGAGGTCCTCAACATTCAGCCGATGCAGGTTGATCTCAGCTTCATGCGCACGGAGCGTGTCAATGCCGAAGACAAGACTTCAACACGCAACCCGCTCATGTTTGTGTTGAATGTCTTGACCATGGCTCTTGGCAATGTCAATGACGCACCAATTCGATTTAACGCCCTCATGCTGGACAATGTGCGTGTTACGCCGCAAGTACTGATACAAAATATTTCCAACCACTACAGTCAAGAAGTCATGTATCAAATCCACAAGATTCTTGGTTCAGCTGATTTCTTGGGAAATCCAGTTGGCTTGTTCAACAACATCTCGTCGGGAGTCACAGACATTTTCTACGAACCGTACCAAGGACTCATTCTATCGGACAAGCCCGAAGAATTTGGATTCGGTATTGCCAAAGGCGCTGCGTCATTCGCGAAAAAGACCGTTTTTGGTTTCAGTGACAGTTTCTCCAAGTTCACTGGCAGTCTGAGCAAGGGTCTGGCAGCGGCATCGCTGGACAAACAATTCCAAGACCGGCGACGTATTACACGTGCTAGAAACCGGCCCAAGCATGCACTATACGGTGTCACTGCAGGCGCAAACAGCTTGTTTACGAGTGTTGCGTCCGGTGTCGGCGGCCTGGCCCGCAAGCCGCTAGAGGGTGCAGAGCAAGAAGGTGCCTTGGGCTTCTTCAAGGGCGTCGGCAAGGGCGTACTTGGCCTTGCGACGAAGCCGGCTGTCGGTGTCCTGGACATGGCGAGCAATCTGAGTGAAGGCATCCGAAACACCACGACAGTCTTTGACGGAACGGAGCTGGAGCGCACCCGATTCCCGCGATTCATTTCCAACGACGGTGTCGTGCGCCCCTTTAATGCTCGCGAAGCGATGGGGCAGTACTGGCTCAAGCAAGTCGACGATGGAAAATACTTTGACGAGCAGTACATTGGCCATCTTGAGCTTCCCCGTGAAGACATGGTAATCATGGTGACGTATGCGCGCATCTTGCTTATCCGCTCGAGGCGCCTTACGAGCGAGTGGGACGTCCCACTCAAGGATATCCAAACCATTGCCAAGGAGCGTACCGGTGTCAGTCTGATTTTGCGTGGCGGTGCTAACGGGCCGTTTGTGCCAGTCGGAGGCGGCAGCGAGAGGAACTTTCTGTACAAGATGGTGGGAGTCGCAGTGGAGGAGTTTAATCGCCGCTTTAGAGGAGTCGAGTAACTGCACTGCAAGCGTTACTGTTCGAGGTTGGAAATGGAGACTGAAAATGTGAATTGAGTGGGAGGAAGCATGCATTGTTCTTGATGGGCGTTTGCTTTACGACAGTTTCATGTGTTTTTCTTTCTTGGCAATAGGCCATCTTGTTTTGTTTGTCCTGCATAAGAGATGAAACGAGTGATGATGTTATCACAATGAATGATGCATTACAAAGGAAATTCTTATTATAAATACTTATGCAGCCAATATACATATAGAGCATCTTTATCTAACATCTGCTCACCTACGGGTACATTGTGTCCAGCAAACTCAGAACGGCGTCACAGAGATGGATGGGAAGCAATGCGTTTCATCGACCAGCCACGCCGTATTCATCAAGGGAACGGATAATACATCTTGCTACTGCATGTGGAATTGTCGTCGTGTGTCAACTTGCTAATACATCCGGGGAACTTTGGTGCGGGGGAAGGGGAGAGCTGAGGGAGGGGAAACAATGCATGGACCGGAGGCGGCCGAAGGGGGCGGCCCACCATCGGGAAAGGTGAACGAACGGCGCTCAGCGTGGTGTGACCACCCTTGACGGGGTTGCTAGATTCCGGGGTAAAAAAAGGAGCGCAGATTGAATCCTGGTAGGAAAAGCTGCTCACCGTGGACGCACAAGTACGATGGCCGGGCTGTGTTGCTTTTACCGCTTTCCATGGCTAGGTTCCGGGCCTTGGTGTTTGAACAGCAGTTTTCGCTCGTCTCTTTATTTCAGCTACTGGGAAAAAACCCGGTGGCGACCAGGATGTGGATGTTACATAGGTAACTAGGTGGCGAGAAGGCGCTGAAAAGCCTAGGCGCTGACCTGCCCCAAGTGAAGCCCCGATAGTTGGTCGGTCGAGAGACGTATACGAGGCAGAGCTACTAACCAGCGACTGACGTTGACATATGCAACAGCAGAAAGGTGCTGGCTGATGCAATTCGATGGTGGTCATTAACTAGTTTGGCATTACTCCAGAAACAAAGGGCAAGTTCAAGCCCGGGTAAACGCCTCCAGGAGTTAGTGCCAATGTTGGTGTTGCGCCTCATGTGCTTTGTGGCTGTAGCTGCACCGGAGCTGGCCGACGCATGATGTCTGAGGCCAACGATTGATGAGGATCCCTAACAAGCATTTCGGCCAGAGTGAACAACAAAACGTGGTCGATTATGACAAAAAAAAAAAAAAAAGAAGCATCGTCCTTCTCGAGCAGCTTGGGTGAAACTGTGACTGCCCAGAAAGAAGAGGAGTGCAGCCACGGCAAGACGTCATCTGCCAGCTTGCCAGTCCTTGGCTTAGTTATGGCTCACGGGCGCCCGCATTCGAGACATGCCTCTGCTGTCCGGCTTGTCCGGCTTGTCCGACTGGTTGTCGTCGTCGTCGTCGTCGTTGTCGTACCTACTGATCTGGTGGCCTGCATGGCCGCTGCAAGCACAGCAAAGAGCCGCTCCAAAACTACCCACTCGACCCCCGAAACCCCGCAAAAGCACAAGTCTGGGGGATGCCAGATGCAGAGGTAAAAAATTTTTGACAGCACGAGACCACCACAGTAATAATGGAGGGGCAGACGGGGGTCAATGACATGCGGAGAGGATAGTCGTCTGTAATGTTGTCGAATTGCCACTTCGCAATGATCCCGTTCAATATCTGGTTTTCATCATGGTCAGCACCTGCGCACATTCAAAGCGCCATCTTGTCATGGCACGGACAAAAGCCAGAAGCCTCGCTGACTGGCCGCCACATCCCTTAAGATAACAGCGGCCTCTTCCCGCGCCGCCTGGCTGCGCCAGCCAGTCGTCGGCCCTGCGACCACTATTTCCTTCTTCTTTAGGGCACAAGCCCGGCGGCGTGGCGACGCCAAAGTTCCAGCAGGCTTCCATTTTGGGACCAAGTGCTGATCGGGCTGCAAACAGGGGCTTGCAGGTGGCGGGGGAACCAGTTTTTTTTCGCGTGGATAAGGCGCGCCGAGAAGAGCCTATCCTACCTATCCACTCAGTGGCATTGGCAACTTTATTCCTTCTTTTGCCGCTGACAAGTAGTTACTGATACGTTTTTGCTGGTACTGTGCTGCACAGGAGCTCGTTTCTCCGTTTTGGCGTCTAGAAACTCGTAGGCAACTGGCAACTTGGGAACAATGTGAGATTCGCAATACGATGAAGAGTTTTTCCGCTCGGAGAATACGCCGATTGGTTGGCACACAGTCAAGTCTCATTGTAAGGTCTCGGGATGGACCCGCTGGAAAGACAAGCTGAGGTCCACAGCGCGGAGTCGTGTCAGTGAAGCTTATCTAGCCTGTGATAGACATGTTACCGGATGATGCGATAGGAGGTTGCAGTATCACGTACAGATATGAGGATGGCCGACATGATGGATTATGCATAGGAGTGAACGGTAATCTGTATGATAACGGACAGCGCCAGCTTTCTGGCTGGCAGCTGGCAGGCCCAAGTCGGCGTTTGCCAATACTTATCACCTCAAATTATCAGGGTATATAGTAATAGTTCATTATAAGCCCACAGCCTTGATTCCCCACGTAGCCTACCAACTATCCAAACCCGTCAAAACAGCGGAGAAAGAGCACACAAAGACCGCGACTGACATGAAGCGATTAGACGAGAATTCGGAAAATACAGCACGTAGGTAGCCGGCCACGCCCGCTTCCCCTTTACGGACCAGAACAGTAGGTTGTCTGGGATGGAGTGAGCTGAGCAAGTATCTAACTAGATAGGGATAGGCGATCGAATTTCGTACGAGGCTTCTGAACATGGATTAACCTCGTGTCAATCAGCGTCGAAAATCAGCAGGTTCACAGGCCAAGCTGGGACGAGGCGTCGCCCGCGGGGCGTGGGACGAGCCAGACCAGACAAGGCCCAGCATCTAGAATGCTGCACGAGCGGCGGAAAAACATGGCGCATTCAAGCAACAGCGCGCTAATGAGCATGTCTAAGGCTAATTAATAGGCTATGCTGGGCGACTTATCTCGGCACAACAACGACGACAATCGACATTGCCGTACCAACGGCCATCTCCGATAGAATAGAAAATTTGGACGAGGAACTTGAGCGGCGTCACAACGCACAAACCGCAGACTCAAAGGGCCGAGGATCCGACGACGTACATGCCACGCCTGCTGTGGGCTGACATGAATACAGGGAGTGCTTGCTCTCGTAGCCAAGCTCTAAATAATAGTTTGTGGACGGACGACTAAGCAATTATGCTTGTGGGATTACGGAGTACACTGCAAGGGTTCACTTGGCAGCGCTCGATTATTCCCTTCCCCACGCGGAAATTTACATTAGTTGTTACAGCGGGCGCTGTAGAAGCTGCTGTCGAGCATGTCGAGCATGAGGCGCTTCCCTAGGTAGGTAAGTAGTGTGGCCCTCTCGCTACAAAAGAACCCCTCGTGAAGACTGGGCTAACAAGTGGATTTAGCGTAGCCATGTTGGCGGTCCTGCTCCACGTCCGCTTGCAGAGACCGCTAGAAGGAACCCCAAGCCGAGTGCTAAATAGTGCCCGTCATTCCGTCGAGAACTCGCCCCAATCGGCGCCCCGGTGACCCCGGTGGATACAAAAACTCGTCGTGTGCCGTCACGCAGAAATCTTGTGTGCTTCCTCCTCAGGTCCTTTCCTCCGTCTCGTCCTCCTCTTCCCCTCCTCGCCTCTGGTTTAGGACAGCTTCAGTGGCCTGTCTGCGCCGTTTGCTGTCAACCAGCAATTTCACTTGTGAGCCCTCTACTGCAGTTGCTTCTGCTTCTGCACTTGCGACTTTGCAGATTTCAAAGTAACCTCTGCTTCTTTGCGCCGTCGCCAGTCTACCGACAGCCCGCACTCCAGCGACCAAGAAGGCGGGGAGAGAAGGAAAAAAAAAAAAAAGTCCAAAAGCTTGGGCTTCTTTTCGCGTCCTCAACGACGCCCAGTCTCTCTCATCATGGCCGACACTCATCAGCACGCCGAGCAGGCGACACATGAGACTACACCTGGTTTGCGCCGCAACTCTGACCCTGCTCTCGAGCCCGAGCATCAGCATACCCACGGCCACCTTCACCATGCGCCTGGCGTCGCACCCGCAAACGATGTCATATACACAAAGGGAACCGAAATCCCGCTGCACAAACACATGGATGGTGCAGGATCCGGCACTCCACCCGACTACAGTGACACGGAGAAACCTCAGCCTGGCATCTTGGCCCAGCGCGATGTTGAGGGTGGCCAAACAGAGTACAGGTCTTCATTCCGTACCTTTTACGACGGCCCGGGTCGCATTATTGTCCACGTCTTCTTCTTTCTCCTCTTTACTGGCTGGTGGATTGCTTCGCTGATTTTGCACCGCAATGACAAGAATTGGCTTATTCCTTTTCTTTTCTGGCTTTGCATCAGTCTGCGCATCCTCTTTTGGCATGTTCCCAGTCGCTATGTCAGCAGCGCCATTCGCACCACCTGGAAGCATTCTGCCGTCGTGGTTTACAACAGAATTCCCGCAAAGTTGCGCACTCCTGCTGGTGCTTTTGTTACTATTGCTTCCATGCTCGTCGGCTCCTTTGTCACGGAAGAGAGCGTCAACAACACTCGTGGCAACCGTGCCATTAGTCTGCTCGGAATGGCCATCATTCTCTTCTGCTTCTGGCTCACCAGTGCCCACCGCAGCAAGGTCAACTGGCGCACTGTCTTTGGAGGCATGCTCTCCCAGTACGTTATTGGACTGTTTGTCCTTCGCACAAACGCTGGTTACTCCGTCTTCCGCTTCATTGCCGACCGCGCTGGTGATTTGCTTGGTTTCGCCAAAGATGGTGTGAAATTCTTGACTGATGCCGACACGGCTGCCAAGCCCTGGTTCTTCATTGGCGTTATCCCTGCCATTATCTTCTTCATCTCGCTTGTCCAGGTCCTGTACTACCTTCAATTCTTGCAGTGGTTCATCACCAAGTTTGCCACATTCGTCTTCTGGGCTCTTGGTGTGTCGGGCGCTGAAGCCGTCGTCGCCGCTGCCACTCCCTTTATTGGTCAGGGAGAATCTGCCATGCTGGTCCGTCCTTTTGTCCCACACATGACCAACGCCGAGATTCATCAAATCCTCACATGTGGTTTCGCGACCATCTCTGGCTCCGTTCTTGTCGGTTACATTGGTCTCGGTCTGAACAAGGAAGCTCTCGTTTCTTCCTGCATCATGTCCATCCCAGCTTCGCTCGCCATTTCCAAACTGCGCTACCCCGAGACAGAAGAAACCCTCACTGCTGGTCGTGTCGTGATTCCCGATGACGATGAGCACAAGGCCGAAAACTTTCTGCACGCCTTTGCTAACGGTGCTTGGCTGGGAATCAAGATTGCTGGAACCATTGTCGCATCGCTTCTCTGCATCATTGCTGTCGTCGGTCTTATCAACGGTCTCCTTACCTGGTGGGGTCGCTACCTGAACATCAACGACCCCACGTTGACGCTACAGACCATCCTGGGTTACGCCCTCTTTCCCGTTGCTTTCTTGCTTGGTGTACCACAAAACAAGTACGAACTCCTGAGTGTTTCCCGTCTTATCGCGGAGAAGATTATTACCGTAAGTTCATCATGCCAAGATGGGGCTGCTGATGCAGAGGGCTTTGGAATACGTGGTTAACCGTGGTTATTTTCAGAACGAGTACAATGCCTTCAAATCGCTTGTCAGCGATGCAGCTTACGCCAACCTCTCCCCTCGTTCTCAATTGATTGCAACCTATGCTCTCTGCGGATTCGGCAACATCGGCTCGCTCGGTATCCAGATTGGTATTTTGTCGCAATTGGCCCCGGCTCGCGCTGGCGATGTTTCTCGCCTCGCCTTCTCTGCCCTGGTGTCGGGCGTTTTCTCTACCCTGACCTCGGCCGCCGTTGCCGGTCTTGTCGTGACCAACCAGGCTACACTTGTCAGCGTCAAGCCGAGTTGAGGTGTGACAGGGAGAGTGTGGTCATGTTGTCGTCGCACAGTGTAAATGGAATCAGTAAAGTAGCGATTATAAAATGGTTGATTTGTAGTGTGTATGCAGTTATGAGATATCCGGCTCTACGGGCATTCCCAAAACCTAGAATCTCAACAATGCAAATGAGCCCATTTTGATTGTGATTAGGGCGAGAGATGATTGGCCGAAAACGCTGATTGAGGATCGGCCCTTGTATTCACCAAAAAAAGCATGCATGGTGTTTAGGGCGAACAATGGCCGAAAACGCTGATTGAGTATTAATCCTTGTATTCACCAAGACCATGCATGGTGTTTAGGGCGAACAATGGCGGAAAACGCTGATTGAATATTAATCCTTGCATTCGCCAAGAGCATATCATGCATCATGTTGTGTACCCCACAGTACCCCGCGACCCCCGACTACCGGAGCCGGCGCCGGAAACTGAGCTTTAAAAGCATCTTCCGCCGCTCTCCGCAAGCTTTAAATTCTGCATTGCACATGACCCCCCAAACATCTTTGGTGTCAAGCAGGCCCTCTACAATGGGAACAGTGTCGTACAGAAAATACATTCGCTGGTACCCAGATGAGGCTTCCGAGCCGACATCTACACTGGTCCTTACGTCACCAGAGAACCGCTTCGTGGATCTGCGCATCCTGCTGCCCCCCAATGGCGGGACAAAATTAAGCAATGAACCCAGTACGTTTTTTTTTTTTTTTTTTTTTCTCTCGATTTGAATGCATCCTTTGTGCAGCTTTTTTTCTTCTTTTTTTTTTCCCATTCCCCCTTTGCTAAACTGGCTGGCGCGGGCCGCAGCGGGCAAACTGCCTCTCGACAGGCTCGATTGGGCCATTGCCGGCACGACCATTTCGGAAGCCGCGACCGCGCCAACGACCGGCGAGCCGATCCGGCGCTCGACATTTCGTCACTGGGTGAGCTCGCGCGTGATTGACCCGACGGGCGTGTCCGACGTTGGCGACATGTACCCGCAAGAGGACGGCACGACGCTGGAAAAGGGCGCCATGGCGAACCCGGCGACGGGGGGGCACGTCGCGAATTACGACGAGCTGTGGACGGACCTGCTGGCGCCGACGAGCGACTACATTGCGGTGCTGCGCGTCGACGGCGTCGACGGCAACGGCAACGGCAACGGCGTCAAGGGGATGCTGGTCTGGATCGGCGCGCTGTGCCAGGCGCTCGTGCGGGACGACAAAGGCATCACGCTGGAGCGCTGGGAGAAGCTGGAAGGGGCGGCGCTGGGTGCTGGCGGCGACGGGGAAGAGGAGGAGGAGGAGGAGGAGGAGGAGGTGGTGGATGAGGGGACGTGGACGAGGACGGTGCGCATGGGAACTAGAGAGCTGCCGTGCGAGAGCGTCCTGACGGGCAAGGTCACGCTGGAAAAGGATGGCGTGGTTGCTTGTCAGGGAGACATGTGGCAGGTGGTTGAGCTGTTGGGGGGCGACAAGTAGTTACATTTTTTTTTTCCTTATATTGTTGTTTGCGGCCGCATTGCACCGCGGTTTTGAATTAGCTTGGCGCTTTAGGTTTTCAAAAATTGCGACATTTTTTTTTTTTAGTATTGCCATGTCCTGTTTTCCTACTCTGGCTTTTTATCAAGCGCCAATCCTGTATCAAATATGCTTCGCCGGTCCGCCTCGGTCAGCGGTATCCTGAACCACTTGTCCAGCGCCGCGATCCTCTCCGCCTCCGTCGTCACCCTTTCCAGCACGTGCCTCTCCATGCTACCCTCGAGCCTGCGACGTACCTCTTGCCTAAAATACGTCACGAGGCCCGCGAGTCGCACGTCGCCCGGCGTCTCCCGGTCGTCCTCGAGGAGCACGCGCATGGCCAGCAGGTGCGGGATGAAGAAACTACTGGGGTTGGTGCTGGTAAAGTAGTTCATCTGGCTGTAGTCGGCGGCAAAGTGCTCAATCTCGACGAAGCAGTACTGCTCGACCCAGGGCGCGGGCGCGGTGGTGGTAATGGTGTCCGAGGACGAGGACGAGGGGAGAGAGTCTTGGGTCGAGTACACCCATAGCCGCTGCGTCGGGTCCGTGTGCTGGTCGATGCTCCGGTACTCGAGCTTGCCGCGGCGCGGGGCGAGTATGGTGAATTCGGTGCCTGAGATGAGCGGGATGGGCTGCATGGCGGCGTCGCCGCCGTAGCCGACGTCGACGACGTATCTGGCGCCGTCTATCGTGACAATGAGACACATGTGAGTCCTAGAAAGTGGGCATTTTTTTTTAACGTTGGCTCAAGATGACGACAAGGGCACGTAGAAACTAGCAAGTTCGGGCCATTGGAAAAAAAAAAATAAGGAGGGCGCCATTCAACGTACCAGCCAGTGTACTTTTCATTCCCGGCTCGCACGCGGCCGCCGACAGTCAGCAGCGTGTATCCGAGGCCGCGCAAGATGGCCGCGAAAAAGGCATTGAGCTCGACGCAGTAGCCGCCCTTGCTGCGCACCACAATCTTGTCAAACAGGTCGTCGAGCTCCAGCGACAGCCGATGAGTCGGGTTGTAGTGTATGCCGACGTTTTCAAAAGGGACGCGCGCAATGTGACGGAGCATCAGCTGCCGGAGGCGGCGCAGCGGATCGGCGGCGTGCTTGGACTGGGGGTACTCGATGTGCTCGAGGGCCCGGTCGAGCTGCTCTTTCGTCAAGGACATTTTTTTTTTCTTTTTTCTTTTTTCTTGCTTTTCGAAGCGTCACGTAGTTTTGCGTTGTGTAAAGATGTGATTTTGCAACGAGGTTATGGTGAGGTTGGATTTCGGCTTCAACCCGTGGGCGCCAGTTAGCCTATATATAGATATATATAGCCTGGGGTAAAAGCATAAAAGAAGGGTTTTTTCTTCTTCTTTTTCCCTGGTTGTTTGGCCAGGGGATGGCGCGGCTTGTCATCCGAAACGACAAAAAAAGCAATGGGTGGTGGTTGGATGTCGCAGCTCCGTCGCAAAGCTGAGGGGAAGAAGCATCGGGGGTGGGCCAGCCTAATTACTATGGGCGATTTTGGCAAGACAATATTACAATGGGCGGAAGCTTGGAAACGGGGGTATTGGGTCTAGCCACGATCCCATAACCACAATTGGATGTTGTATGGCCAAGCTTCTAGCGCACGTGGTGCCGCTTTGCGACAGAACCCCGGGCCGCTTCTTGTCGGTACCGTTCTGGCGGTCGGCGGTTTCGCGGCGCCGTTCCTGGTCGGCATTCCGATTCAAGCGCGAGGTTAGCTGCAGTCAGCAATGCCAAGTTTCAAACCCTTGGGAGAAGAACTAACTAATGTATTGAGAATGGTAAATCTGTGGGCGATTGTCCGCTTTACATCGCTTCTGTAAGGCAAAGGCAGGGAGGGACTATACTACTTAACAAACCCCATCATTCCATCTATCCGCCTTTTTGTAAATAGATTGGCTCATGAGATGGCGCTCGATTGGCCCGCTATTAATGCCAGATATATTATTTTTCCCGACGCACCCCAGGACGCCTCCCTCATTCTTTGTTTGGGAGCTCAGTTAGGGGCTGGATGCTTAGCTATGTGCTTGGGCCGGGTATTGTCGGGTTATTTTGTCTTTTTGTCTCCTCTCGCCGTGAGTCGCGAGCCTTGTCTATGCCAGCCGCGTTTTTGCAAGCGACAACAATCCGCGCATGCGACTGTCTTCAAACGGCGCTGTGACATATATAAAAAATCGGATATATTTCAATTGATAGCTTGAACGCAGAATATCACACAAGCTCAGCGCTAGCCGCGATATGAGAAGGTAGAGAGTATAAATTTGAGATTGCGGGTGCCTGTCCACAAAAGTAAACTACTTCGGACTCTGGTGGACAAAGGAACGGAGAAAGCGAGCAGGCATGTACAACAATGGACTAGTTGTTCTTAGCGGGCCCAGCAATAATAGAGAACTGACCACCAGCACCGGCCCATGTGATGGTCGTATCCTTAATATAGTTGCGTTTCACCTGTCGTGCAACGTCCACATCGCGATATGATCCAAGTCCAAGTTGACCCGAAGACCCGAATCCTGTAGCATACGCGGTGCCGTCTTTGCTAACGAAGATCGTGTGGTCCGTGCCACAAGCAACATGAATAGCTTTCCCAATGCTTGGGATGACAGTCGGGCCAAGACAAATCCGTGGCTTGTCACGCTCGTCATATCGGATCATATCTTTGTTCTCGAGTTGCTCTGCGGTAAAATTGATACCCAGGTGTCCGCCGTCCATTCGGCCCCAAACTAAGCATTCGCCGTCAATTGTCACTGCAGCAGAATGGTGGGCGCCGCCATCAATAACGGTGACGCCCTTGCCGCTTAAGCCAGGTATCTTCATTGGGTATGGCATGACGGTCAAGTCACTACCAGCTTCCTTTGCATAGCCAGCTTCGCCAAAGCTATTCAGTCCCCAGCCCCATACATTATCGTCATGATCAATGGCAAAGGAGTGGTACTCTCCGGTTGCGATATATTTGGCTCGTCCGCGGCAGACTTCGACCAGGCGAGGCTTTAAATGCTCTTGGTGGCGACCAAAGAGGCGACGGCCAAGTTGATTTTGTTCATGAGCGCCCCATCCCCATACGGATCCCTTGGCATCGAGAGCCAATGCGTGATTGGCCCCGCAGGCAATTTGTATGATATTTGTCAGACCAGCGATGCAAGCGGGTGTTTTCTGCTTCTCGATGAGTTTTCCTTGGGAATTATACCCAAACTCGTTGTCGCCCGAGGCGTTCTATTCTAGTATAAGTTATTAAGAGCCGAAGGCGGAGCATTATGTGGTAAACCTACCCGAAACGTACCCCATCCATAGACGAGGCCATGGCTGGTAAGCGCGAAGCTGCAGCTATCGCCTGCTGCAACCTGGACAAGTTTAGTGCCCGGGGGAAAGTTGGTAGAGGGAATCGTAGCAGGAATGGACTCGTGTGGGTTCAGCTCGCCTTCTTCCTCATCGCTCGAGTCCTTGTCTTCATCCCGATACACGCCGTCCCACTCCGTATCCCGTCCCAAGGCCCAGTTGTCGTTGACGCCCCACGTGACAATCTCATTGTCCGACGTCAGGACAACAGTGTGCATGCCCCCGCACGCAACTTGAACGACCCGGGGTTTCGATGATGTACGGCTGCTAGCATCGAAATACGGGTTGACGCAAGGAGTGAGGGCTTCCGTTGTGTTGGGTCCGAGGCCAAGCTCGCAGTTCTCGCCGTTGCCGAAGGGGAAAATCGAGAGGGGTTGAGTAGGTGCTTCATTTAGAGGGGGGGGTGATCGAGGCGCTTCAGAATCGGGCTGAGTATTTCCAAGCACAGTTTTGGCTCTCTTCAATGGACGCTCCCTACCGGCCTCAGCGGCTTTCTTCCGTTTGCTAGACTGAAGTTGGATAGCCGTCGTAACGTTAGGCAAACTGTCGGCCGGGAAGTCGAAGGTGTACGTCAAAGTTTCCGCTAAAAGGAAAGCGTAGTGAGTAGAGGTAGCGCGTAAAAAGGTGGCAAGATGAGGTGCATACTGACCCAACTCAAATTTGCTTTCGGTGGCAGCCGCTTGCTTTTTGGAGGTTTTTATGCTGGGCTTCTTACGCACCTGGGCCGCCAATTTGGTGGCTTTCGGCGTCTTCGCCAAGGATCTTTTGGGATGCATTGCCGTGAGATGGCTTACAATTTCATGCGCGTGAACTTCAGAGATGAAGGTTGACATTGGACGGGGCCGGCCTGTCACGCGCAATTCTGGCGCAGGGGTCGTCAAAACGAACCCGCCGCACGTGCAAGGAAATTAGTATATATAGAGTAACGAATAGTCCCCTAGTAGAGAAGAATTAACAATCTACTAATTAATTCTAGCTACACCTTGCATAGAAGTGAATAGGTAGAATCGCGATCCTATTAACTATTTATTTAGTCTTAAATAGAGGCTTTATTAGTACCTAAAAAGCTACTAGTTAATTCTAACTATTAGGTTATTAAAACTA
>JARJPP010000322.1:0-13086 GCA_030782485.1 Beauveria brongniartii
TTATTAACTTTAGATAGGTTTATAGTATAGACGTCTAGGCTAAACTAGCTAATAGCTACTAAGCTAAGACTTATTTTACTAGTTCTAGGGGCGCTATAGAGTAAATAACCACGGCGGTAGAGCAGATTATGCTCGACGTACTAAGCTATGGCCTTTAGGTTAAAGTACTCCGTAATATAGTTAAAGAAGTCGTTCTTCACATCCTCGGGAAGGATAACAGTATTTGTGCGCTTTTGACCCGCCGCGTGGCGAGATTCCAGCGGTCATCGCTGTTCATATAAATCGCTCGGAGTGGTAAACATACGCATCTATATGCTAAGTATCCTGCACCTTACTGATCTGCTCTTCTGTGGCCACTTCCTGTGCTTACGACGTTCTAGTGTTAGCTGCCTGGATGAGCCTCTCTCGCTATCCGCGAGCCAGCTCTCCTAGCATTTCTAAATGCAGTTGCCCCGCGTCTAAAAGTTTCTATATTACTAGTCATTTCCTAGGTGTTAATTTAGGTTATGTAGTACTTAGGTCTTTCTCCGTCGGCCGTCGGCGCAGTTAAATGATAGGCGTAAAGCATAAGCTAGCCATTGTGGTAAGTTAAGCTATATATGTGGGCATTGCTGTTATACACTAGCTCGTTCACGCTATAGCCTATAATAACTAGTGTAGCGTAGTGGTACTTGCCACTCTGTCTGAGGTTTACCTAGCGCGAAATCACCCCACCACCTAGGGCAATGCTCGCAGCAGCGAGGAACCTATATAACGGGCTAAAGAACTTCACTTCTCTAACTACACCCACGAAAATATTGCAGGCCGCATTGCTGTTAAAGTCTAAGCTTTAGTATAGATGCGCGTCTAAAAGTACCTTTCTTTGCGCTGAAGGATAGACTTCCTGCCCCCCTTCCTCCTCTAGAAGTTATCGCATCCACGGATGTTGTTCTTAAGGAATACACAGGCCGTCGAGTTATTCGGTTTAGTGACAGCTACGTTATTAAATATAGCTTAAATGTTAGTCTTATAGAAGGCGAAACTCTATTATTTCTTAAAGAGATATAAATAATTACTGTACCTAAAGTATTCGCCTTATACTTGAGGGATGATATTAACAGAGGAAAGGTAAATTATATTATTATAGAGTATATCTTAGGTAAGAGTCTTGAGGTACGCTAGACTCTCTTAGAGTTATAGGAGAAGGAAAAAATAGTATACTAACTTCACACATATTTTAACATGCTATGAAATATTCCTGCCCTAGGATATTTTGGGTGTTTAGGAGGCCAACCATTCGAGGAATTAATTTTCTAGATTTCACTACACGATAAACCCGACTAGTATCGGCAAATCAGCGGCCCGTTTAAATCGGAAGTATAATTAAACACAGCTCTAGTGTAAAAGTATCTTTATAATAGCGGATCTGCACAGAAAGCCAAGTTTTACAGTCGATTGCTCCCGTCTACTCTCCGAGACCATACGGCGGTTTTCACTCACGGGGATCTATAAAGAAAAAATATTATTATAAAGAGCGATAAATCTTTTATTTTAATTAACTAGGAAGCGGCAGGTTAGTATCTAGAGTACTAGGAATATACATCCGCTACAGTTACAGCTGCTGCTTAGAAAGACGATTAGCACGAATATCTATTAAAGGTGCTTAACGAGTACCCTAACGAATACACATAGTTTAATATAATTATACGTAAGATTTAGTCTTAAAACATTTTTAGTTATAATAAAGCTAAACATCATTTAAAGCCTATCTCGAGATCGTTGCACGTGCCAACGGCCATTAATAATAACGGCGACTATAAAGTAACGCATCATTTTTTGCCTTTTCCTTTCTTCTTTCCCTTACCAGTGTCTACAGAGTGGTGTTCGTTTTCTACCTAGGTAAACGTGCCGTCGCCGTTATCCTGGTACCAGTTTTGGTACTCCTCGCTCTAAACCCAGTTTAATGCTTACTGTGCACTTGACGAAGTAGCTTAGACCTGTGTCTGTAATATTCCGTTCATAATGAGCGCACTAATAGTCTCGTTGGTCTATTCTTAGTAGTGGCGAAGAGGCTCTTTTAGGTAGAGTCGTTTAGGGCCTTTAAATTGCTTCTTGGGAGGCGGGATGGTCGAACACGTTTCTCCGATGTGGCGCAAATTATCGGCGGAAACCTAGCCTAAGTACGTTTTCTTGACAAAACTAGCCGAATTCTCCGGTCGTCTCCCATTCTTCGATTTGAACTCCATGCTGCTCTGTATATTTCTAGTTATATAAAACACGAGCCCACTTCCGTTAAGCTCTGTTTTAACGAAGATGGCATGATGATTGTGTGGCGCTCCGAGATAAGCCACTAAGTATACATTATACGACATAATGACGAGCCTATAAAATAATGATTATGATGATGTGAATGATGTGAATGATGGCTAAGAAATGATGGAATAAAAGATGGGTAGGCCTTCTTATATAGTCGAAATATTTAGCAGTTCCCACCGTTGCTTTTAGTGCAGTCTAGCGGCTAGCCTCGTCTTTTAGGGTTATTCACACGACATGCCGCTAATTGTAATAATAGCTGCTGATTTTAGTAATTGCGAGTCATTTCTATATACTGTAGCAAATTTAACACATTATCTAATGAGTAATAGCACTAAGCGGTATTGTATTTTTAGTGCGCGCTAAAAGCCTCTCGCAGGCAACACCCCTTCCTGGTACCGGCTATTTGTGGTGGCCGCGCTCGTCGTGGCAACGACATTACATGCTAATTATTTAATAAAGGCGAAAAATCCTGGCGCTTAAAGGCCTATCCTAGCACTATGCTTTCCCCTATAGGAAGAACGTTTAATGTGCGTTAGCAATGACATGTCTAGTTATGGCGTCTGGCCTAGTAGTTATCTAACTGCCTCTAATTCTTATGACCCTACCTAGCTTATTAGCTCTAGTAGTAATAGTGGCTGTGTAATCTAACCACTTACTATGCTAGAATTAGCGCCCTATAGAGCCATATACTTTCTAGAGGGGTCGCGGGTAACTAGCATATAATGAACTTAGCTAGACGGCTAATAATAGCTTTTTTATTTAGTTATTACCTATATCTTCTTATAGCTATAGCGGTTATTTTTTAGCTTATATATTCTCTGTATAACTATAAGGGCATAAGCTTTAACGTAGTAGCTTTAATAAACTTTAGCTCTAAATTATTACACTATATAATTCCTACTAGTTTACTTAGCTCTTTCTAGAATGTAGAATTACTTATTTAGTTACTTCTTTAGCTTAGCGCTAAACTTTTAGTCTACATAGTGATAGTAATGAAGCTAATAAGTGGAGGGCCGTTATATGCTTCTAATGTTAATAGTTAAGAAGGTTCCCCTATATTAATAAAAGATATTAGTAGGTTTTATTAGTATATTAACCTAGGAATAATAGTTCTAGAAATTTTAGTCTTATAGCTATTTTATAATAATTAGTTATTTAATGTCTAGCTTTATAAAACGCTTTTAAAAAGGTCTAGTGTGACGATGGGTTATAGATATTATGATTTCTGTGTTATCTAACTAGTAAGGTTTCTTCTCTATCGCCGTCTCTAACTTAGTTTATAGGAGACGCCTCTAAAACCTACCTAGGGATATAGTAATCCCTATTTCTAATTTACCTATACGGAATTAATGTTTTATAGATAATTTCTATTTAATATTATATGAAATTGTTGGCTCGTCCTCGTCCGATGTCATCTCCGCACATAGCTGACTGAACAATCTTGACTAGTGATAGGGCACATTGAACGCTGTAATGGCACCTGTAGTTCTATAGTATATTTTTGTTTAATTAGGCGAAAGCTTTAAATCGGAGAAAAGAATGTTAGTTTGTGTTATACCTCTATTCGTAGAGTGTCTCTTTAAATTTATAGACTTGAAGAGCGGGATCTCTTGTGATTGAACTCTTAAGTTCCTATGCTCTAAAGAGATCCTAGGTGAGCCACTAATGCTCGAAGCCACGTGGATTAATTCCACTAGAGATCTGGCGCAAAAGGCATCCGTTATTCTTGCTTTTGATACTTGAATAAAGGTATTGCTGCTCGATTGGTGTGCTGAAACTGACAAAGAGTGGAGTGTTTTTTTGTTGTAAAGGCGGCGCAGCGGCAGGGGTTATCGTGTGGCGGCCGCAAAGGCGGCTTTTCAGGCGGTCGGGGCCGCTGTTGCCTCCACTAGCGGGGCCGGGGTAATACTGGGACGATCGAGATAATTTGAGGGGTGACACAGGAGCCCAATTAGTTTGCACTTGAGGTTCTAAATATAAGCCGCCGCATGCCCCTGGACCGAAATTATCGTCATCGGCCTGCTGGATAATTCCTATGAATTGCTCGCTAGTTCCGGCAGTAGGCCATGTTCCTACGCCCGTAAGATTGAGATCTTTTGCCTCGGACGGCTGCTGCCTATGAGCTCTCAGCCAATACTGAACTCTGCTCGCCGTCGTCGTGTCGCGCTGATAGCGGCCGCAAATCAGCGTGGTGTTCTGGAGAGTTTCCAATTGCGATGGTCGGCTGACGGTAAGATGGGCGTACCTGCTACTACTTCCGCAGGCCCAAGTAAACTTTAAGTTGCTGTCGTTTTCTTGCGTAGGCTACGTTTGAGTTCAGTTGCAAGCGTTCAAGAATGTCATCGATGTTCCCTATTGCGCGGAAAATCAGGAAACTCGATCGTCGTCGTGACAGGTCTGTCGCTGTCATCACTTTTGACCTGTGTGGTGCCCACCTTGAAGATCCTGTAGGCCAGCATAAGTCTTCGGAAGAGTACGAATGGGCAAGTTGTCAATTCCTCGCAATTTAACTATGGTGTTCGTGCAGCAGCTTGATAGCTTATTAGCCGGGCGCGCAGCGCTGTTAAAGTGTCCGGCCCGCATCTCAAGCTGGACGACCTGGATCCTGTCGCACAAAATCCCGTGTAAGTTCTGCAGCCTCTCTTGCATACAGTGGCCATACGTACAAGTTTACAAAGGAGGCAAGTACACAGGTTGCTTTCATCGAACCAATAGTAACAGACACTTGTAGGATGGCTCTTTCAAGTACATCAAGGTCCACATCAAGACCACCATTGGCGTCAAGAACTTTGATCGTCAGACAGCTCAGCGAGTCGCTGGCGAGAACCCCGACCATCTGGTCCAAGACATGTTCGATGCCATTGCCAGTGGAAAGCTTCCGTAATGGAATGTTTATGTCCAGGTCATGGACCCCAGCGAAGCCGAAAGGTACCGCTGGAACATTTTCGACATGACCAAGGTCTGGCCGCACGCGGACTATCCCCTTCGCCAGATTGGTCGCCTCACGCTGAATGAAAACGTAAGTTGTGACTAAAATACAGGAGAAAAGGGGTACTAGCTGGAGCTCAATAGATAGCTATGTGAGTGAGTGCGTAAACCCTAAGCTGCCGCAAAATGAAGAAATAAGAGAGAAAATAAGAGGGAAGAAGATTATCCTACCATCTGCGGAGCCAGCTTCTTCACTGTAACGGCCCCTAAATTCTCCACCGCGCCAATGAAATCGTCCAACTTTGCGACGGCCCCGATGATCCCGCCCTCCATTTTGATCGATTCGATCGCGCTGACGTGTAGTGACGGCTTGCTAGCTGCCGTGCCGTCTTCCAGCACCACGCAGTCGAACCCTCGGTCATTGGCTTCGCGTACTGTCGTCGATACGCATACGTCTGTCGTTACTCCTGCGACGACCAGGTTCTTGACCCCTTTGTTTCGGAGGATGAGTTCGAAGTCTGTATGTGCGAAGGCGCCCCGGCCGGGCTTGTCGATTACGGGCTCTCCGGGGAGGGGGTAGAGTTCGTCAACTGTGTCGTGGCCGGGTTCACCGCGGATGAGGAGGCGGCCGAGGGGGCCTTGTGAGCCGATACCTAGACCGGAGGCATTATTGCGGGATCGATAGGCCTCTCGCGTGGAGAGGGTGGATAGATCGGGGCGGTGGCCTGGAAGGCTGATTAGATAGCATCCAAACGATAGGGTCGATACGTTATACCTTCTCGAGTGTGGTAGATAGGAAACCTGGATGCTCGGAACGCGGCGAGAAGCACCTGTAGTTTGGGGATAAGGGATTGCGCTGCACAAATGTCGTACCCTTGGTACTCTATGTAGCCACCCGACGCGCAGACTGGATGGAAATCCCACCCGTCAGCGTTTGCGATTAAGTTTGGGAGTACGTGGGGTAAACTAACAGTCTTTCTGCATGTCAATGATTACCAGCGCTGTGGTATAGGGAGTGAGCGTCGCATCATGCGGCCAGTCATACGGGACAGCGGCGATTTGGCCTTTGCGGACCTCCATGTCCGGGATGTCCTGAAGATCGCTCGGAGCATCGAGATTCAGATCGGTGGGGTTTGCCATGGCGACAATTGGCGTGGATCTTCCGGGGGGGCGAAGGGAGATTGAGTATGGGAGCAGCCTGTCAACTTTGCGACCAGGTCAGTGAATGTGCTTGTGTCAGTGATGGGGGCGTCATGTACTTAACTCCCAACAACTGTCTCGTATCGGTCAATCACAGCTGCTCGTTTCAAGTTACTTAATTCAGCCGTAGGCTTACTTTACATATAAAATCACAGCCCAGCGGTGCTGGCCCAAATTTTGTGCTAGCACAAAATTTTGGTTAGCGTCGCTTGTGGGTATTACAGGCTAGCGGCGTAGCTACAGCCGAGCTATGGGCGGTTTTGAAAGGACAGCAATGAGGGCGGCTGCTTGCAGTACTATGGTGTGGCGTGGCTCCCTAAAATGACCTGGAATCGTGGCTAACATCCAAATCCATCTAGAATCAACATCTCGGATCAAAGTTGCGCCGTGAAATTAATTGGTGATTATGTGCATGACGTTAGCGGGGATTTCTGCTCTTCGGTCGGAGGTTCAATCGATATAGTATGCCGTTGCATCTTCACGGTCATTGGAACAGAATACGTGTTACAAACCAAAAACCAAAACCAAAACAAAAAACAAAAACAAAAACGTTCGTCATCCAGACAAGCTTTTCAAAATCACAAGTAGCGCTGATACTCCTTCCCCTGAGGGAGTACCGTCGTGTCGCTGAGTCTATGCACGAATCGATTTGTCACTAACTTAGCATGTCTGCCCATACATACCGCTATGGTGCACTAGCAGCTGGGTCTATTCGCCTACTTCGATTGCAACCGCACACAGATGAACTGTCTCGTATACAAATTCAGCTTTTTGAATACTCGCTCCTGAACTCGGCAAAAAGCACTCACCTATACGAGGCTTTATCGTACGTATGGGGCTCTGCCGAACGGACTGAGCATATTTCTACCGATGATGGGGACCTTTGCATCACCAAAAATGTATACGAGGCTTTGTCAGGTCTTCGTGACCATGCAATACCAAGAATTATATGGGCGGATGCTGTTTGCATCAACCAAGACGCCAAGCGGGGTCGCCAGGTGCAGTTTATGGCTGAAATCTACGCCAGGGCTACTCGAGTAATCGTCTGGCTTGAAGACCCGCCAATGAATGACAGCGCAAGAGAGATGGAAACATCATCCGTCGGATACCGAGCTTTTCCAGACTTAAGCAATGCGGCAAGCGGCCTAATCGAGCCTTCGAATATCGGGGTGGATTATGCAGCAATCCGCAGAGTCCTTCAAGCCGCGTGGTTTGAGCGCATTTGGGTGAGACGCCAAATTGCTGAAAAACTTACGGGCTGCCATTAATTCTCCTATTTAGATACTCCAAGAGGTTGCCGCGGATTGCATCGTCTTTTGCTAAACACCACCATCGTGGTCTGTGTCTACACAGGTACTACACACCACACTAGTTTATACACACCACACTAGTTTATACACACCACACTAGTTTATACACACCACACTAGTTTGCAGGATCCCATATCCTACGCGGTTTTCGGTCTGATTCCGTGTCCTATAGCACATTCTACCACATCGCTGTCTATGGCTTCAGCGCTAAAGCCGGGCAATATAACTGCCAACGCCGCATGCCCACGTTAAACGCCACGCGGAGACACTCGCTATTTTAGTTAGTTAATATTAATTAACCTCTAAGAGGTACTAGATCTTATTATACTAAAGCTAGCCGGTATAATTAGGAATATTAAGCATATTATTATATTAACACTAAACTATAGTAGCTAGGTAGAATACGTAATAGATAATAATCGTGGATAAAGTAGCTTAACTATTTTAATTTACCACTAGATTTCCTTTCATAATAACCCTAGATCTTGCATAAAAGTTAAACCAAATCGCCCACTAACTGCCTTAACCTAGCGGCTAAAAGGGCTTCTGCGGAATTTAACGCGCTAGTTAACGGCTATAATGAGGATAGATTTAGTTAAATAAGACATTAATTTAAATAAGTGCTGGCTTATTAATATAAGCCTTTAGCGGAGACAGGTACTTTATCGTTAAGAACTAGCCTTAACACATCCGCTCACTGATGGCGTAAGGAACGCGGGTAATAGATAAAGCTGTTTTAGATACTAGTACACGAGAACTTTCTTTTTTACTTATACCTCATCATCTTACTACTAGAGCGCAATTTAACAGGTCTATGTAGGCTTCCTTCTTAATAGGCCCTAAACGTCAGAAGGGGCTACTTATCGTTAAGGCACTAAACGGAGCTCGGAGAAATCTTTTCTATCTTCTCGGCAGTTTCTATAGGTATGAACCCCTAAGCTATTAAATGCTCCTCATACCTTAAGCAGCTGTTAACTAACTGACTTGTCTCCTCGACGGAAGCTGGGTGCTTCTGTCATTAGAAAGTTGCCCTATTGACATCTGCTCGTGAATGCGTATAGTATAATGTAGTAAGTGTGTGTAATTGACAAACCTTCTAAGATGTAAAGCACACTATAACATCTATTACTTTCTTATTTTATCTAATAACTAGAGTAAATCTAGAAGGGACTATAATGACAGGAACCTAATAAGGATGGAGTTTCGTGAAGAAGGTGCCAACTTCTTCACCACTTAGCAGGATCCTCTATATTTTAGGCGTTAGAATCGGCTTCTTTACACTTATTAGCCGTTTATTCTAACATCTAGATATAATCTAAAAAGTGCTATAAGACTCTTCACCCCTCACGGCGGTTTCTATAGGTATTAAGCGTAAGAATTAACTCCTATTTATACCTATAAAGAGCCTCGTCTCTTACTATATTTTAGGCGTACAGAAAAGAGGGTAATATAAACTAATTAAGTAGGTTAAGAATAGATAATATCTAGTGTATAGAAGATTAAGATATAATGCTATAGTCTATAATATATATACCTAAAGGCGTGGCGAGGATTATACTAGAAGGTAACTAGAGGGCGCTTTTTATAAGCCTTATAATATAGTAAAAACTAGAAGAAGAAGATATATACTATAAGAAGAGGTTAAATATCTTAGCTATATATTAATATAATTATTAATATATAAAAGATTTTAATAAAGTGGCCTATAAGGTAGAGAATTAGCTTTAACTTTTTAGGTTAATCTTTATATAGCTTACCTAATAAGATAATAAACTATAGAACTAATAAGTAACTAGTAACTATATAATAAATAAAAAATAGGAAAGAGTAAGAATAGAAGTAATAGAGGTTTTATAGACTATTTTATAACCTGCCTTACTTATAGCCTAGCTTTAACTCTTTATTTCTAGTTTAACTAAACTTTCGCTAGTAGCGATATATAGAGCTTCTAAACTAGGAGCCGGGACGGTAACTCCGTCATCTAAAGACTTTGCATCTATAAGGTATATGTTTTTTTTAAAAAAAAAACATCTTTTGCGGCGTCGTCATTATTTCACATTAGCCATTCTAATTTGCATCCTAGTTTTGGTCCTACGCCCCTGTATCCAAACTGAATGAAGAACAGTACTAGCTGAATAGATGCAATAACGCCCTTCCGCAGCCTCAGAGTCAGAGTCGCCTTCATCGTCAAGACTTCTCTATTCATCTTCTCTACCATTCAACGTGTTCAAGTTGTCATTGGCAGAGTGGCCACGGCCAATGAACAACTGAGCATCCTGACCGGGTCCGGAAGATAAATTGGTGGCGAGACTTAGTTCTTACTCTGGACAGCTTGATTTGACGAGGAATAAGGTTCCAAAACGCCGCTATGGGGCCGCTAGACAGCCTCGATGTCTTGGGAGAACTTGGCCGCTAGCTCTTGTATTTTCCTGTGTCACAGTGTGAGAAGCATGTCGTAGATGACCGTGACTATAATAGGATGTGACATATACCGTAAACGACTAATTGTAACATTAACATAGACACGGTAGTTAAGTCCGTTAGACTAGTTTGCTTGGCGGACCGGTTAATAACATCTATGGCAGCCTGGCATACGTGCGGGCCTTAAAGCAGGCTATGCGTCATTGATGACTACATTTAAGCAGTACGGGTAAAGTAATCTCCTAGCTCCTGAAGAAGGGTGGCTGACTCCTTAGAGAGTAGCGGGCTAGTAGAAGGTGTGGGAGGGGAGTCAGTATCTATTATGTCGTAGTCACGTATAATTTAGCTAAGTCTATCTCTGATTAGGGTATAGAATTACGTAGTATCGCGTGCGGCGCGGTATAGGCTTAACTTAAAGATATAAGCCTGCCTTAGCATTATCGCGAAGGCGTAGTCTATATTAATGATATCCTCGAGCCGCTAATAAGTTATACACGAGTACTAAGGATATTAAATTCTCAGTTAAGTGAAAGGAACGGCGGAAATCGGTAGTACAGAGCCAGATAAGCGGCGACTACAGCTAGTTACTAACAGGCATGACAGAGAGCTCTGTTAAGTGGCTATACGCGCGGTCAACCGTTAGAGCACGTAATAAAAGCCTTTTAACGTTGTTAAGCAGGTGCGCACCCGTGGAGCCGTAAGACGAAGCAGCAATAAACAGGAGCAGTATATTTATCTTGACAAGAAGGGATTTATATAATGTCTTTGTTAATTTAAATAGATGTAAGTGAGATGTGGGACAGAGGAAAGTGAGGAGAGTGTGAAAAGTCCAGGAATTAAGGAGAGCGAGTAGGCGGATGCATACTAATGGATGGATGATGATCTGATTACTGCTACTACTATAACAGGATAGCATCACCGACGCCGCTCACCCGCGCCTTGTTCCGGGACTGTCCGCTGCACTAGCCCCTGCAAGCCACACGCACTAAGCGTGTAATGGGGGGTATATTTGCTTTGCGATGCCAAGAAGCATAGTTTAGTGCCTAGATCGGAGATCGTCTGCCGTTTCTGCTGACCGGGATGCTATGACCTAGTTGGGTCGCCGATGTAGGTCATATAGCCACAGCATAGCGAATAAGTAAGATGTAGTGGGCGGTTTATTTGCAGTTATTATTTGTTTAAGGAGACTAAAGGGCTTCTAGTTACTTCTAGCGTGGCACGTTTTACGTTGACATGTCTTTACTTCCCCTTCGTAAAAGGCATTAAGACCTAAACTTGGCCGTATATTAAAGTAGGCATAAAGTGGAAAAGTTATAGGTAAAACGGGTAGGTTATTTAATAACTTCGCTATAAGTTATTAGATTTATAGTGTTCGCTTTAGATAGGTAGATTTACGCCGTGAACCTTAGTAGGCAATGGCGCTAGTCAGGAAGCTGCCTGCGATCGTAAATGTATACTAGTATTAAGTAAGTACTTTATATTTGTAGGCTAGGGTCTTATGAAGAAAGTAACCTATTAGAGATAAGTACGTGGATTTTTATTAGTTAGAGTAAGCGCGCGGGATGCCGTCCTAGTAACGAGCCACTCTTTTGATTATCTTGACTAAATTTCTCACTCTTCATCTATATTAAAATTAGTTAATTATAAGCGCATTAACCTCTACAGGTTAATTAACTACTTATATATGACTTTGACTATATATCTCGGTGTCTATTGTTGTAGTAGTATTATTAATTAAATTAAAGGCGTATGTGTTATAACGGCTAATTTTATTAGTACGTGTCCTAAGGATGTGATATTACGATCACCGCTAAATCTGGTGATAGTACCGCGTATCTAAGCTAAACAAAATTATAACTAAATCTTTAGCTCTTAAAAGGTGTTATTTACTTTAAGGTTATTTTATAAAAAATATAGGCTAAAGACTTAAATAACTACTAAGTAACTCGTTTAATAAACCCTATTAAATACAGGCTTATATTAATAATATTCTATTTCCCTTAAAATCCTTAAGGGTTTACCTAATTAGTAAAGGATATATCTTATCTTATATATTTAGTTTAGTATTTTTATTATATAGAATTCCTATTAATAGAATATACTATATTAATATAAGTTAAAAAGTAACTATTATTTATTAAGTAGTAGTTATAGTACTAATATTACTAGCGTATTAAGATATAAAAGTTAGCCCTATAGTGGCGGCTTAACTGATCATATCTTCTTATTACGCGATACGTAGCCTTAGTAAAGTTTTCTCTCGTTCTATCACACTTTAGCATTATCGGGCGATAGGCTGTCAATAAGGCCATCCAGTAAGGCTCGTAGGTGGTGTTGTAATCGCGGCCCATGAGAAGAAGCAAGCTCTCATAAAATTTTGCAACGGCTGGAACCCGCACAGCGGAATATTTTGACGACAATCGCCCTTGGCCCTGCCCGGAGCGGCTGAAAGAAGTGAAGGGTCTAACGCACTTAGGATACTGGCGGCGTTTTCCGACGTAGGAGAGTCGAGATCTGTGAGCTCCCAGAGGGTGTCGGATCTTTGGTACAAGGATAGCACAAACACATCACTCGTGTGAAAGTGCTCCAAAGGGCGTCGAGTCTGAAAACGATATAAGCGATCGCAGTACAGGGTATTTCCTCAAGGAGTAAAATTAGCCTAGGCAATGTTGGGATAGCAAGTATCTAAAATAGGTAATAAAGGGGAAAGAAGTCTTAATTAATTAAGTATTTATAAGTATATAAAAGGTTATATAATATAACACTTAGCTTTAGCTACTATTATAACTATCTAAGTATAAAATACTAGTTATAACTTATATTATACTTATTATTTTTTATTAAAAAGTATAAGTCTATAAACTTTATAATATAAAATAAAATAATTAAATTATAATAATATAAAGTAGTTATTTATTATAAATATTAGCTA
>JARJPP010000323.1:0-15434 GCA_030782485.1 Beauveria brongniartii
TTTTAATATAATTTATTTAATTAATATTTCTTTTTTATATTTCTTTTATATTTTTATTAACATTATTATTAATTTAATATATTTTCTTTATTAACTTATAATTATTTTGATTTTTTAATTAGTCTTTATTATTATATAAAAAAGTAGTCGGCAAAGGCCTCGTTGAAGCATTGCGCAATCTGCTTAATGGTAAAGTCGTTTGCTGGGTCTAATGTTCATGTTTGACTCGTTGTTGTTTCTTTCTGAATTGTATTTGTTTGAAAATGTTTGAAGCTACAACTCTTGGTCGGTTGCCAAATCTTCCGCCATAAAAGGCCCATCGAGTTCGCCGGCTTACAAGCTTATTTGTAGCATCAACTTGGCGGCTCTAGTACCGGGCGCTACGTCGTCGTGCCTGTCTGCTGGGAAAGGCAGAACAAGGCCACGTAAGTCGATCAAACATGTTTATAGCTTCCGAAATATGATATTCGCAGTGAGATTGGTGGCGTATCGGTACAAGCAAGTAGGCCGCATTGCCTGCTTCTCGTGCGCAAAACGACGCTCTGCCCACTTGCATCCGACAGTGACTCATCAGGCCGAGTTGACGTAACCAGAGCACGACAATGACGGAACACCGGCCAATATACCAATCAGATTGTGAATGGCGTTTCGAGTGATATAGATTGAGGTTTTCACCAAGTTCTGCCTGCACGCGGCAGCAATCTAGCATGTGGACGGCTCTCCCCACAGACTACTCTGATAAGCACATGACAGCTCGGCTTATTGAATCAAAGGCGTTACAGCTAAATCTGGACCAATCTACACTTAAGAAGCTTGAAGCAGTATCGCGATGATGGCGTCAACGCTGTGTTGACGGAACAGGCTGGTGAGGCAGCGGCTTCGTCCCCTTGCCGGATCCCGCCTCCCTGCTAAGCAAACATAGTTGATGTCGAAATCTCCATCTTTTCCGTCAATATTTCATTAGGCATTGAACCAAATATTCTGTTTAATCCAATGTACATCTTATAGCTTAACCCTCTTCTGAGATGGTCGCAAAAGGCTGTCGACAAGCTAGAGGCCATCTGGCACAACCTGACGATGCTGATCTCATGACGCAGCATGCCGCAGGAGACAGTTCTGGCGTCTTCAATCAATGAAAGTAGATTTTGTATGAACTTGGTGTAGACGTTTGCACTTTAATTTATCAACCAAATTTCTTACTGCTTTTTTAATTCATACACATGCGTCACCTCATAGCAAGCCATGACCGATTCATTTAGCCAAAATTCCAACAGTCAATTGACTGCTGCGCAACGCCACCATCCTCAAACTCCATCAAACCTTGGTGCGCAGCTCCTCCGGGCAGTCATCCTGCACAAACGGATGCGCCTTTTGAAAAGCCGGATGCTCGCTCAAGTTGGCCGCAATCTTCCTGACCGTCGGGTACGGCTCCAGACTGACGCCGAAGCGCTCAGCGCCCCAGATGGCAGGCATGAGGGCCACGTCCGCAATCGTCACCTCGTCACCGACCGAGTAACTTCCGGCGCTGCCCTTTGCCGTCTCCTCGTAGGCCTGCAGGCCGTCGTTGATGAGCTCGGCGCTCCACTCCTCGGCGCTGGCGTGGATGGCGCGCAGGCGCTTCAGGATGCGCAGGTTGGTGACGGGCTGGACGTCGCAGGCGATGATGCCGGCGAGGGAGCGGGCCACGGCGCGCGTCTTGGCGTCGGCGGGCACCAGGGTGGCGCCGCCGGCGACCCCGGGGTGCTTCTCGTCGAGGTACTCGATGGCGGCCATGGACTGCCCGATGCGCAGGTCGCCGTCTCGGTGGGCGACGAGCAGGGGCACCGTGCCGGAGGGGTTGAGCGCGCGGTGCGCGTCAGAGGTCTGCTCGCCCTTGAGGAGGTTGACGTAGACGGGCGTGTAGTCGAGGTTCTTGAGGTTGAGCGTGATGCGTAGGCGACCCGAGCATGAGGAGCGGAAGTAGGTGTAGAGTGTATAGTCAGACATGGTGCCGGGGGGGGGGGGTTCTTTCTTCTTTTTTAAGCAAATGTGAAATTTTGCTCAATAACTTCACAGAGCAAAAACAAGAGTTTGCAAGCTCACATGGTGATGAATTGTCTGTTGTCTGTTGGAGGCGGGGTGAAGCCACGAGCTCCGTGCCTAGCCGAGCGGTAGTTCCGGCTTATCGGAGCCGATTCCGCTAATCAGTCCCAATCGGGAAATCGCTTTCCCGCGCACATGTTGAACGCGCCTCTACGGGCGGCAAACAGCCCGGTATAAAATCAACAAGTTTCAGTAAATCTAACCCGCATTTGGTATATACAGATTGATCAAGGGTATTCGAGCTTGAAAAAGGGGCCCGGCTTTTGCGATGGAAAGCCAGAAGCTAGCGGGTGCAGGGTATAGATCCGCTTACATTCGTTCCGTTGAGATGGACAAGACGGAAATTGGCTAGCCATGGAATGTTTGATAGCCGTGTAAGATCAATGCTATAATAGCAATGCGAAACCGGAAATACTCAGTGTACGTCTCCGCACGCCACGAATAGCGGCAACGGCGTTCTGCAAGCCAAGAGCCTGGGCGCCAAGTGCCAGCTTCCAAGCCCCTACCGGTGATACTCGGGTCGAGTATCTTGGCGCTTGTGCATATCATGAAAATATTTCGTTCACTGTATAAAGCTTACTGAACACTTTGTTATTACCGTGGTGGCTTTACTTCCAACAACCGATATAATCATAATCCACAATCGCCCAGGGAACCAGATAGGAAAGGGAAACAAACGCGCCAGAGAGTAAAAGTACAAGTAAAAGATAATGGATGTCATAGGAAGATGTAGTGGTAAGTAAAATAAACCTAATGGAGGAGAAGGGGAGACATATGGAAGTTGTGCGCGTGTTAGATGCTCGTCTTTTCCATCACTGCCACACTCGCGACATACACTGATAATCGCAATGTCGAGTCATTGTACACGAATTTTCCAACTATGACACCCAAGTTTAGCCAGAATTGTCTTCTTTTACTTCTATTGGATGTACCGATCTGTGTCGGGGACGGTCGATTCGCCTCATCGTGGCCAGGCCTTGGTAATGCCTATCGATCACTTGAGCAAGGTTGGAATTCTCTTGCGAAATATTGTACACGAGGACATGACCGCGGATAGCTCCTTCTTGCCACACGAATCAGGTAAGCCGGGCCAGCAAAAGACGCGTTGCAACGGTTGCATTCGGGTCCAATAGCGTCGACACTTCCGGGGGGGGGGGGGGGGTCTAGGCGCAGCGGCGATGATGCAAGTCACCCAAGCGGAGCAGTGCAATATACCTGATAACCTCCTTCGAGCACGCCATTTTGGCCACCAGCGATGGCCCGACGGCTGAAGGTGCGATGTACCTTAAAAAGTTGCAAGGGCCCGGCCTAGAACTTTTGCAAAAGACGGCCAGCCCGCGAATCCGCGGCAGAGAAAATCTGCTCGCGTGAAAGAAGATTGGGCAGTTTGGGATGGGCCAACACTTATTTCAAATATATCGGATATTCCGAGCTCTGGGGACTGATTGTGGCTTCCAAATCACAACTCCGTGGACGGTAGATGTCCGAATTGAACATGCGCGCCGAGGGCTGTCTTGGCTTTTGACTTGACCAGGCCCGTTTTGCGTTGTCGTTTTGCAAATTTGAAATGACCTGCACATCGAGAGTCGAGAAAAGTCATGATGGTTCGAGCAAGAACAAACTTGTAGTCACGCGCCAATACCACCCTACACCGTCAAGCCTAGAACTTGGACTTGATGGCGGGATTCCCGTTTCGACGTCGTTTTCCTCTCTTTTGCCTTGCTGTACACTTGCGTTTATCGCATGCAGGACTCAACTGTAAATTCTCGAGGCCAATACGAAAGTTTGAAATAACTGGTACTTGTCACGGAGAGAGACGCGCATTCCGCACCAAAAAAAGACGTTCTGAGACAACGAGCTGTTGGCGTGCTTTCCCATCATTGTGATGCTCAGCCTCTTCTTAACACAGCACCAGCGCAACGCTTGTACAACAACATACCCATCCTAATAATCAAGAACGGAGCGTGACTCCCGTCACCCGCATGGCACCCCGGCCAGCTGAGCAACTAGGCGAGCCCTGATTTCTGCGACCGTCGCTGTAAGCAGTCAGGCGGGCAGGCAAGATTGGGTTGCGAGATTTTTTTTTTTTCTCAAACCCTCTTCGAGCAGGTAGATTGCTTGCCGGGCCGTCGCTAGCTGACGCGGGCATGGGCCCCTTTTTCCTCCTTTCTGCACGAGGCGAACGTGCTTGTGGGTGTGGATGATGCCGTTGCACCCAGGGCTTAGCTGCCGTGGTTCAATATGAGGGAATGTGGGAGCAGCAGGCTGCAAGATGTAGCCGTGCTGCAAAGACCCCCCTCCCGTCACGAATTTCCTCACTGTACTGGTACTTGCTCTTTCATACTTTGTAATTCGGGTTATTCTTGCCGCCCGTTTTCTTCTCTTTGTCGCAAATGTCTCTGCTGGTTTGGTGACAGCCCGTGGCGTACCTCTAGTTTCACACATACTAGTTAGGGAAAGAGTTTCAAGTAGTTAGCTTGAAGACGTTGTTTGTTAGGCGGATGACGCAACTCTGATAATACTCGTTCCCCCAGATCTCACAAGACTTGAAGAATATCACAAATCTCTACGAGGTAGCATCCGATGCTGCAATATGCAAGTGAAAAGCTTTTATGCAAGTGAAAACTCTCAACCCTCGTTTTGCGCGCTGGGACCGAAAAACAGGGAGCTGCCGAACTGTGAGAGCCTCATGTCTGCCCATTCTGTCCCCCCCTCCATCAAGACGGCGATCATCCGACGCCCACCTCTGCTCGTGGCTGTGTGGACTGGGCTCGCTGCAAGATGACGGGGAAAAAAAGGAGCCAAAAAGTCCATACCTCGTAGACGTATTGGTAATGGTTGCCGGCCGGCCGCCTATTATCAGCCTCTGTCTGAGACTGTCTCTCGCTGCCCTGAATGCTTTTTTTACCTCTTTCCAAAAGAGAAAAAATACAATCAAATAAATCAAACCAGCCAGAGGCTAAGCTATTTCCTGACAAGGACAGCTTAAATTGTGGGGTAAAAACGCCATCCGTAGCCATCTATCGATGTTGACGCCATCTTGGATCAATCTTACTCGTTGGCCCATTCCCACTCCCTTCTCCAGGACCAAGCGTGTTAGAGGACGCCCCTAATAAAAATAAAATAAAATGAAAATAGTTAGGCCTGCGAGCACGCAATTCAGTGGCTCGGTCGACATCATGACATGGGTTCCAACGCGCCTTTGAGCTGGCGGGGGGGACTCGGCGAGGGCGGTCGTCCAGCGCAAGGGCCTGCCTGGCCTGGGCTTTTACGTACCCCAGAGCGGCGCCCCCCTCCAGCCTTCCAGCCCCAAAAAGTAAAGGTCCGGTGTAAATATGTATGTGCCGTCCTTTCTGGAGGGGATCTGGGTTCGTCGCTTGGCGCGGGCTACGAGAATTCGAGCCAGGAAAGCCACCGAAGAATTGATAAAAAAAAAAAAAAAAAAAAATCGGGCGTCTAGCAGCTGGTCCTCCTTTATGCGTACAGGAGGCATGCGGCTGGTCCACACGTGCTCCTCTTTCTTTGTTTGCGTGTCTGCGTGTTGTGGTGATGACATTTTTGTTAAATATATGAACTTGGTCTTTTCCGGCTTGTCTCTCGTCCAACTTCTTGAAGCTCCTTGTCGCCATCTGTGAGTTTCTTTGGCCCGGCTTTCCACATTTAGTCTCCTTTAGCCCCGGCCCCGACAAAAGACTATTTCAATTTCTACTTTTTAATATTTTTTTATTTGGTATCTTTCTCTTTCTCTTTCTTTTCATCTCTATATACCTCGGTCATTAAAAACAAAACCCCCCCAAACAGTTGTGTCGAGGATCCGGGCGAATCAACGCGTCGCAAACCATCACCATGCCTGGCATCAAAGAGCGCCTGCAGCGCGCTTTTGACTCGCAGCATTATGACGCAGACGACGATGTCCCCTCCATCTCCAACGCGGACCTTTTTATTGAGCGCGAGCCCACGGTAGCCGAATTCTTGCGGGAAATCACCCCTACAAGGCAGGCTGTCGGTCGCTACGTCTACAATCTATTTCCCTTTATCCAGTGGATCGGCAAATACAATGTTACTTGGCTCATTGGTGATCTTGTTGCTGGTACGCAAAGTCGAGCACGAACCGAGCGCAGAAAAGGGCAAAATACTGACAAATTTGCAGGTATCACTGTCGGAGCTGTTGTCGTCCCCCAAAGTATGGCGTACGCCCAGCTTGCCCAGCTCCCCGTCGAATTTGGTCTCTACTCATCTTTCATGGGCGTCTTGATTTACTGGTTCTTTGCCACTTCCAAGGATATCACCATCGGAGTAAGGCTTTTCCACATTTACTTGCTCATTGCCCATTAGCTAACAAGTCTAGCCCGTCGCCGTCATGTCCCAGGTCACCGGTAACATTGTTCTCCATGCCAGAGACGTTCTGCCCAACGTCGAAGGCCACATCGTCGCCTCCGCCCTGGCCATCATCTGCGGCGCCATCATCCTCTTCATGGGCTTGGCCCGTCTCGGCTGGATCGTGGAAGTGATTCCCCTGCCTGCTATCTGCGCCTTCATGACTGGTTCCGGAGTCAACATTATCGCCGGCCAGGTGTCCAAGCTCATGGGCATTCCCAAGATCAACACCCGCAATGCTCCTTACCGCGTTATTATTGATACGCTCAAAGGTCTGCCGAAAACCAACATTGATGCCGCGCTGGGCTTGACCTCTCTCGCCATGTTGTACATTATCCGTGGATTCTGCACTTACATGGCCAAGAAGCAGCCACAACGTGCCAAGATGTACTTTTTCATCTCTACCCTTCGTACGGCGTTTGTCATCTTGCTGTATACTGCCATCAGTGCAGCCGTCAACGTTCCCCGCCACAAGAAGAATCTCAAGTTTTCCCTCATCAAGGATGTTCCCAGAGGTAAGGGCGGCTCTGCCAAACGAACTAGACCAAGACAAAGAATACTAACGAAAACTAGGTTTCCAGCATGCTCAGGCTCCCACTGTCAACTCGGAAATCATCTCTGCCTTTGCTTCGGAGCTTCCTGCTGCCATTATCGTCATGCTGATTGAGCACATTTCCATTTCCAAGTCGTTCGGTCGAGTTAACAACTACGTCATCGATCCCTCTCAGGAACTCGTCGCTATCGGTGTGAGCAACCTGCTCGGACCTTTCCTCGGAGCTTACCCTGCTACTGGATCCTTTTCCCGTACTGCCATCAAGTCCAAGGCTGGTGTCCGTACTCCATTTGCCGGTGTCATTACTGCGGTTGTTGTCCTCCTCGCTGTCTATGCTTTGACGACCGTCTTCTACTACATTCCAAATGCAGCGCTGGCTGGTGTCATCATCCACGCCGTCGGCGACGTCATTACGCCTCCCAAGGTTATTCTCCAGTTCTGGCGCGTCTCGCCCCTCGAGGTCATCATTTTCCTGGCTGGTGTGTTTGTGACGGTATTCACTACCATTGAGAATGGTATTTACACGACAGTCTGTATTTCGTTTGCCGTTGTGCTGTGGCGGCTGTTCCTGAGCCGTGGCCGCTTCCTCGGCGTTGCTCGCATTCGTACTGTCATCACCTCTCCCAACGGCTCCGTGGTTGGTCTCGGTTCAGAGGACGGTTTTGCTGGAGAGTCGGAAAAGACTGCGCGAACTGGATTCCTGCCACTGGACCATGAAGATGGCTCCAACCCGAGAATTGATCTTCAGCGCCCTTACCCCGGCGTCTACGTCTACCGCTTCGCCGAAGGCTTCAACTACCCCAACGCAACTCGCTACTTGAACCACCTGACGGAGACGATTTTCAAAGAGACCCGCAGGACCGACATTAGTCTTGTTGGCAAGATTGGTGTAAGTATTGAGTCGTAGCTTGATGTGAAACAAGTCGCTAACGACGCATGACAGGACCGCGCCTGGAACGATCCCACACCGCGCAACGTGGAGAAGGAGCCTGTCGATGACACGAGGCCGATTCTCAAGGCCATTGTGCTGGATTTTTCGACTGTCAACAACATTGACGTCACCGCTGCCCAGGCACTGATTGATGTACGCAACCAGCTGGATCGCTACGCCGCACCTGGCACTGTGGACTGGCACTTTGCAAATGTTGAAAACCGCTGGACGAAGCGCGCTCTCGCGGCTGCTGGATTCGGCTACCGCTCGCCCAAGCCCAAGGTCGGCGAGAACCCTGGACAGTGGAAGACCATTTTCAGCATTGCAGACCTTGGCGGTTCCGACAGCGCGGCCAAGGCTGCGGCTCTCGACGACAAGTCGGGTCGCGGATCCTACGATATTGAGAGCAAGGTAGCTCCCGAGTCTGAGATTTGGCCAGCCTCCGGTTCCGAAAAGGATGTTCCCAAGAACCCTGGTAGTGCTCGTCTTGTTGCCGTTCATGGCCTGAACCGACCATACTTTCACTTTGACCTGCAGGAGGCCGTGGAGGCTGCTGTTGCCAACGCGGACCGGTATGACTGAGCTTGATTATTTTCATCATTCTTGTCCTGTTTTGGGGCATTTTCGTCCCAAGATTTGATTCGTTTTGTTTTGTTTGGAATATCAGCATGTTGTGTGGTTGTTTCATCTGTGTCGTTTTTGACTGAAAGAGTAGGCAAGGAGGCACTCTAGGAAAGCTGAAAGAGTAGGCAAGGGGGCACTCTAGGGAACCGTTTATCAGCATTTTATATCATAATTTTCTTCTCAGAGGATACATTTTTATAGACTTGACTCCAGCATCGACTCTGCAAGTAAAGAAGTTGATCGAGTTTGCACACCAGCCAGCCTACAGCGGGCCTTTTAGAGAGCAATTCATTCATTCAGCCCTTCATATTGAATTTTCTTGTCAGAATAGACTTGATTTTATATATTTGAGTGCGACATTGACTTAGTCATAAATGAGAAAGAAACATGCCAAGGTCGCACAGCCTACGTTAGTCAGTCGGCTAGCCTGTACAGTGAAGAAAACTCCAAGTTTCAGTGGAGTGGGCCTGTAAACTACCTTGGCACCTACCTATATTGTACAGTAGCCCAGAAGTTTCTGATGAACTCAACGGAACCTCCGGCTCCCTACCTTAACGGGCTACTCTGTGACTAAAGGGTTACTAAGGGGCCATAGGGGACACTAAAAGAAGTTTGAGTATGCTCAGGCTTTGTTTGCCATGTAGCCACGGCGTCCATCACGTCGAGGTTAAATTAATATGATGAAGAATCAACAATTTTGTATTCACATCGTGGCGTCTTAGCAGACTTTTTGTTATAGTTATGACCTTCCGCCCTCAAATAGTACTGCATGCTAAACAGTGCACGTACCAGCAAGCTGCAGCAACTCGTCATTGTGGCTCTCTTCTCCGCCAAGCCACCCACGATTGCCACGGCCCACGGATGCCACGCTACCTACAGTCCGAGCCCCACCTCATCTGCGGTGCCGGTTTTGGCTGCTTTCCATCCTACAAAAAGTCTTGATTTCAGCAACCACATCGATTTTCGTCCCTTTCTTCCATTCACCCCAAATAGTATCTTGCACTTCCTACCCAAGATACTGTCATCTCGCTCATAATGGACGACCCCAACGGCCGTCCCCCCTCGGCGGCGGCCACAGAGCTGCAGCACCAGCAGCAACAGCAACCGCAATCTGCCAATGCTGCGCTGGACGGTGCCACGAACCGCAGCACTCATTCTCCCGGTCCGGCAACTCCCAACGCTACAGCAGACTCGCGCGGCGACTTCTTTGACCCGGCCACCAACTTGCGCCAGCAGCCTTCGCGCCAATCTGTTCGCTCTGCTTCGCAGTTTCCCGGCACCGTCGGGCCCGCTGGCGACTCACGCCCGGTTAGCCGGAACCGCCGACCGAGCATTCGTATTCGACGCGGCTCCAACGCATCGCTCAACACACAAAACTCGGATAATGCCGCTGCTGCTGCTGCTGCTGCCTCCTCGTCTGACGCACTCGCGACCGCTTCATCATCCGCACGTATTGGACGCCCTCGAAGTGCATCACAGCCTTCGCTGGACGCTGCGGCTCGTACTGGCGATGTTGCAAGGCACTCGCGCCGCACCCCCCAGGTTGCCCTGCCGCGACTGACAGAGGAGGGCTCACGCCCGACCATGCAGGAGCTTGGCTTGACTGGCAGCCCTCTGTCCCCGACGACCTCTCTCCCCGGAAGCATTGCTCGTCACCGCCCCGAGTCTCTCCGTAACGACCCCAGCCCTTCTCAGCAAAACCCCCGTAGGCGCTTCAGCAGGTTTTGGCCTGGCGGTAGCGGCGCTTCCCAGCGCCGGTCGCAGGACACAATGTCTCGAGGATCCACGTTTCAGGATGAAGAGTATGAGGAGCACCTAGTCGATATCTTGGATACCATCGGTAAGTTATCTCGAGTTTGGCGTCACAACGTCGCCCGTCTGCTTACATGAGTATAGATCCTGAGATTCAGACACTTTCGACCCTGACCAACATTCAGAATTCCTTATTCGTCCCCGATCTTGGTGGCCTGATTAACAGACGGCCGACATATACTCTCACGCAGCACGACGCAGAACGCATTACACCTCGGCCCGGAACATCCGAGCGTAGGGCTTCCGTGGCTCGTCAGGAGCCGAGAATAGACGGTATTGCGCCTGATGACACGATTCAAGAATTACCGACCGAGGAGGAAGTAGAAGCAGAAGCACCCACTATACGAAGAACCGATACCATCACATCACAACTGAGCGACTCCCACTATGCTGCACTACCTCATGGCGTATCGCTAGCAAATTGGACACCCGCAGAGAAGTGGGAACTCGACGATCATGTTCGCCACATGTTGCACTCTCGACGATCCAAGTTCAAGCGAATGATGAAGGGTTTTGGTCAATATGTGCGCCGGCCCCTTGGCTTCTTGGTCACTTTCTACGCTACCTGCATTACTGCCTTTGGCTTGGCCTGGGTTCTGTTCTTGATTGGCTGGATATACGTCGGCGAGAAACAGGAATACACTCTTCACATCATTGACAGTGTATTGGTTGCGCTCTTCTTGGTTGTCGGCGGTGGCATGGCTCCCTTTCGTGCCATGGACACCTATCATCTGGCCTTTGTTGTCCATTACTGGCGCAAGGTAAAAAAGGCAAGGCTCAAGAAGGCAGACATTGAGGCAGTTGATCGAAGCGAGTCGTCCAACGCCTCTGGTGCTTCAGCAACAGGTGCCACCAACAAGGAGCCGTCGGTGCCTAATCAAGTTGAACAGGCTGGACAGGAGCAGACGCCCGTGTCTCGCGCACTGAGCCAGCTGCCAAAGGATTCAGAGGCTGGTTTTGAAGAGGAGGAGGAGGAGGACTTGTACCCGCTCACGCCCAAGCAGCAGAAGCGCTTCTTGCATCACCGCCAGAAGCTGGTCAAGTCGCACAGCTTCTACAAGCCCCACGAAACTTTTACTCACTACAAATTTCCGCTCAGCTTGCTGATTACCGTCATTCTTTTGCTCGATGCGCATTCCTGCCTTCAAATTTCCTTGAGCTCGACCACGTGGGGTATTGATTACCATCATCGCAACCCGGCCATCACGACGACCATTCTGTGCGTCAGCATCACGACCAACATTGTGGCCGGTCTCGTCATTATGAGAGGTGACAGGAAGACGCGCAAGAAGGATGTGGTGCAACTGAAGGACCGTCAAGAACTGACGTGTGATGCGTTGAAGAAGCTGGAAGAGAAGAAGAAGAAGAGGCAGGAGAAGCAAGAGGAAGAAGATACACCCCATATTCTCAGCAAGTAATTCACCGCCGCACGCCCATAGAGGGACTATTTTGATCTTATGAAGAAAAGAGAGCAGCAAGCCCTGCGATGGCGAGGGCTTTGAGGCCCCTACGCGGAATATTGAATGTGAGAAGGGCAGAAGTTCAACTTTTTGAGCGACATGGTGCATTCTATTGCGTGGCATATCTTTTAGTTACTTTAATCACATTGAGAGAGGAACAAGGCTGGTATTGCCGCGAAAACGATAAGGGTCCTCGTTTAATTCTTTATTTTGGTCAAGAGATTTGCAGCTAGCTCATAGACCATAGCGAATGATGTATTTTCGAAAAGAGCAACCATTCTCGCAAACACAATGAGTGTACACCACCAACAGTTTTCACCACGCGATGGTGGCTGTCGTGCAGCGTCGCGGCCATTGTACCAGCTGATCCAATTCCTGGACGCCCCACTTGCCCAGCCAAGCTCTTGAGCCTGGATCGACACGTAGATTTCCAATCCCTGATCTTTACATCACCACAGCCCAAGCCTCACCGCACAATCGGGCAACCAACCCCTCCCTGCATTCTCGAAGCGTTGATTGGATCCTTGGTACGACTTTGAGTTTGAGCAGTTGCCAACTTTGGCCTGAAGCCCGATGGACGACGACACCGCTGAAGCCATGGCCGCGGCCATGGGATTCTCCTCGTTTGGTGCCCAAAATCCTCCGAGCAAAAAGCGCAAATACAACCCCAACAACGACGCTGTCGTTTCCATTGACAAGCCTCAGCGTCACGGAACCGGCGCAAACTCTGCACCAGTGGGAGAACGCCGGGCACCCCCTGCTAATGCGGACGAGATTGCCCTGGACGATGAAGTCGACGACGACGACGACGGCGCAAACAATAACGGCGAGGCTGTCGCTGTGGGAGAAGCCGAAAGTGCCTCCACCGATGCTGCTGGCGGCTCCTCGCATGGTATCGGCGCCGGAATCGCCGGTCTGCCCCAGCGCCCAGCCCCTGCACGTGGCGGCTTTGCTGGCAATCAGCACCGGCGGGGCGGTGCGCCGCGACAAGCTTCAGGCGGTCATCATGGCATGAACAAGCTGTGGTACGAGGATTATTACGACCATTTCTCGAATGAGAATCCTTGGGCGAAGCTCGAAGAGGCGGCTGGCCTGCAACCGATCTCGACATGGTTCCCGGTTCACATGAGCAAGGGAGAGGTTCACCAAGCGCGAGCGGCTTGAGACGTTTACTTTGAGCTTGAAACAGCACAGGATCAGGGTTTTTGTCCATTGACGGCGTCGTCATTATTCTTCAATTCGTCTGTGCTGTCAGCGTCGCACTCCCATCACGTGATGCAATCCGTCTGTCGGCATTGACGATGTTCTTCATCGGCCAGACAAGCGTATGATTGGAGGAGCTGCTACTGCTTCCGCTATACACACTGCCACATAACCTTGGCAGGACAGAACCCGTCGCTCAACTCTGACTACGGGGGGCGTGTAGCATGGAGAGACGGATACTGGCTGGCAGCTTTGCCTTTGCCGTCATTGGACCGAGATCAAGGAAGCAAAGGCTATTATGTGCTATGCAAGGTACAGATACAGAGCCTCCCGTCGAGTCAAACACCAGCTATCCATCCCGAATAGGAAAAGCGCACTGCAAAGAGAAGAATGGTCCTCCACCCTGGCTCGCCGGCCCCTGTGCCCCCCCTCTTGTCTGCGTCTCTGGCTTGCAGTGAACCCTGCCAAGTGCCTGCGCAGCGTTGAAGCAGCTTCAAAACTGTCAGAGAAAGATGCTCTTGGAATCAATTTAGTGGAAGTGGCTTCACCAGATTCAGCGGTTCTAGCTGTCTCTGGGGAAAGCTGGCTTACGTGCACGAGCCCGCTTGGGGGTGTCGGATGGCATCGGAACCAAATCGCCAGAGGCAATGACACTGGCCACAGCACCCCACAGCCTTGCAAGTGGCCCGCAAGTGGGATATGCTGGCGGCAGACCCCTGGCCGTTCGGCTGGAGCCGATAAAGCAGCAAGTGATGGCGCGCCTACATGCCTGCACGATTGCCGCGGGGCGCTCCAAATTTGACGTCTCTGCTCAACGGCCTCGTGGAGACGAGAATTTTTTATACGCATAAAATTTTGTCGAGATTTTTCAGACTGTTTTCCTTGGCGTGTACGAATTATGTGCCAAATTCCAAACTCGAATTTTTTGAAACGTGTGATATGTGCCGATTTTCCGTCCTGTCGTAATATCGTGAAATCATGACGCCGCTGCGATTCCGAATACATGAAATAAACGCATGAAGAAGAAGATTAGAAAGAAAAGGAGGCCGGAACGCCGCAAAAGAAATCGTCAGGAAAATGGGAAATGCGTCTCCTAGCATTCGGGAGACGGAAATCTGGCACGGGCCTTGGCATACTCTTTCGGGTGCATGCGCGAGGCTTTGGCGTTGAGCGTTCTGCGAATCCAAGTTAGCCTCGCCTCGAAAAACGAAATACAAAGAAATGAACAATGGGCATTTTGAGGATTTTGGGGATTTTTTTCTCTTTTTAGTTTCTTTGCCAATTCTGCCCTGTGAGGAACCGACTTACGAGACTTTCTTTTGCGTCCACTCGAGGTCGCTGCGAACTTCGCGCGCGTCCCGCATGCCCTCTGTGAAACGCTCGCGGGTGCGAGCCAGACGAGCCTGCGCCTGTCTCTGCAGATCAACGAGCTCGCGATGCTTGGCATTCAGCTTGCCAGATCTAAGAGACTGGTCAGCTGCAGAATCTACAAGAGCCCCCTTCGCGGTGGCCGTTGTCCCCGTCAAGACTTACGTTTGCGCCTGGACGGCCATGCTGCGGTCGAGCGGGATGGGGTTAAAGGAGTGGGAGAAGCGGTCCTGCATGTAATCTTGAAAGTCGACGCCGCTGGCGGAGCCGGCACTGTCAAACTCGGCGCCGGTGCTGGAGGGGACGGCGCTGCCGGGGAGGAAGCTGGCGGCGGAGGCGCTGGAGAAGCCGGTGTGGGAGAAGGAGGGCACGCCGGAGACGGTCGAGGCCGAGTCGTCGCACTCGGGCGGCGAGATGGAGTACTGGCTGTAGGAAGGGTATTGGTTGCCCTTGCTGGGGACATTGATGGGCATGGAGTAGCCCGCAGTCTGGTAGTGTACAGACATGGTGAATGTGTTGAGTAATGTATGGTGAGATGGGCTGGGGGATAGTTGGAGGATTGAGACAAGAGACAAGTAAGACTTGAAGAGAAACTTGAGTTTATATAGAAGACGAGATATGAAAGGAGGAAGAAGACAACGAAAGGTCCGAGGAGGACAATGGGCCTTTTATACTTGTTTCGAAGGGGTCCCCCCTCCCCTGCTCTTAGATAACACATGACAGTATTTATTCGCCAGGGACTGTTTGCCAACGACCCGCTTCAACAAGGACACGACGGATACGATGGGCTGGTATCAGCAACGAAGGCGAGGGCCGGCGAGACGGAGCCCCGTGGTGGTGGCATCAGCAAGGTGGGCCAGACGAGGACGAGAATGCAATGGGGTATGGACCAGCAAAGGGGGGTTCATTGTTCAATTGGTAATATTTCGGTGGCAAAGTTTATACCAAGGTCTTGGGAGAGGGTGCAATTAGAATAAATAAAATGAAAATACGTTCGTCAGACCTTTGGGGGGGGGGGGGGGGG